>JASANE010018456.1:0-41184 GCA_030248225.1 Trileptium ribeirensis | reverse complement strand
ATGTTCTTCGTTCAGTTACGTATACTAGTTCCCAAACAATTGTGTACGCTAACGGAAAATGGGCAATTTTTGCTTCTAAAAGATCAAGTTTCGGTAACGCAATTTTTCTAAAAACAAAATAGGATAGCTGATAGGAACAGTTTAAGTTTCATAACGCATTGAGCCCAGACATACCCGTGGCGCAGCAGGTTCATTTGAATATATCGCATCCTAGCTAAAGCTCTTCCTGATACCTTGTTCATCACAAATCTAATTCAGTTATGGGTTTTCTGTTTCATTTGACTGGTTCAGATTTTCACGTCTGTCATTAAAAGTAATGACCTTTATTGCACAGCGCTTCACGTTATGATGTCCCCAACTTTTGGAACCTATGTACACCACACAGTGTCAGGCACACTGTTGACAACGGGTGTTATTCAGACACCCCCATGTTTTAGTAGATTTTTCATATGTCACTAGTTACGCGTACCACTCTCGACAGTGTCAAGCACACCGTGTCTTCTGACAGTTTTCTGGACAGTGTTCAAAATTCTCGACAAATGTCATATCGGCTAAATACAAATATCAAACGAAAAAGACTCCGCAGGAATTGGCTGATAAACCATTAGGCTCCGGACGGTTGACGGTACAAGTCACCAATTGATCGGCTCCAGGGTCTATAGACGGCAAAGTCCGCGGCTCAGGATATCGTACAGCCTTGGCAATTGATTAACTGAGTAGCCCTGATTGTCTATACGGTCAGGTCCGCGACTACAGGGGGACGAAAGTTCCAAACAGCGGGACATTATAACGTGAATGCGCGCCGTTTATTCATCACGCATTAGTTTTAGCTGATTTCGATTGAGAATAACTTGTTAAGTCATCTGTTCGGTAAACCTTGAGAAAGTTTTTAACAGGATGCTACTACGTGATCGGACGTATTCCGTCGGTGGTCATTTTCCTTTCAGCGAGGCAATTCCTTGACGAGGCTAACAGGAGATATACTAATTTGGATACTGTTTCATCAAGACATTGCTGTTCTTCGTTTAAGGTTTCAAAAAATTTTTTAGCGGTTAAAGTTCACCCTGTAGTACATACATCAATATTACACCTGAATCACGAATTTTGCAGTGAATTACTACAGCCAAATTGGAATAATGACGACGGGCTTCAGTCGCATTTGACTGGTGTTGATCTGGTTTTGAGTATCATATTTGCCAATTGTTCTGGCTTATTGCTAACCGTATAATAATCACATAAGGCAATGCATTTACAACATCGTGCTGCCTGGTTAAATTTCTGGTTGTCAGCTCTCGATTGACGACCGTGTAATTTTTATGATCTCAACTGGTTGTACCGTAAACTGTGTCAGAAAAAATTAAAGTTATTCAGTAAACATAGACTCAGCCATGTCGCAAATAGCACGAAATATACTGTAATTAACTCCATGATTAACACGATGTACCTGGCTGGTCCTACATCGCAGATAATTTCGCTGCGTTTTTCGCCAGCAAGATTGAATCAATTCACTCCACGTTTTACCTGTCCATCTTAGAGAACAGCACTATTTCCCAGCATGCAACAGCATATAGTTTAGCACATAACAACAATTATATAACAACGTGCCATTGATTCTCCAACCAGTAACGGAAAATCAGGTGCGTCGCCTAATCGAAGATATTCAATATTAGTAGTATATTTCCAGAGAAAGCAAAAGATGATTCTGTACGAGCACCAGGTTCATTTATTTCCAATGACCAGGACAAAGTAGATACACTTTTGGCATATATTTCTTCTAGTAGAGTTACGCTCCTGCCAACCTGTTTCCGGGCTTTGCCACTAAATGCGCGCAAAGGCACTCATGTCCTAAGCGTTACTCTCATAGTGTGGTAGAATCTCTGTTATACAAGATTGACTTCAATGAAATGCCCTGACTGGATCGACTTGGTTTATATTTTACATCGCATGTATTCAATAATGCATCATTTAGGTCAATTTATTCACTATTTGAATAAAGTATTCATAAATATCCAGCATTATGGTGCTTTCCCAAAATTCGACGGCTATGTTAGTTATCATGCTTGCAAGTTATGATTTGTAGCTATTAATGTGATCCGAAATCCGAGATTTGTGACACACGAAAGCTATTATTGAATCACTTATACTGAATTTATGTCATTTGTAAACTTGTGGTTCCATTAACCTCGGTTTGATGCCCAGATACTTTTCTTACGCAATGATGCTATTGCGTTATAGCTAAGACGTTGGTGGATTTCCATGTTTGTAGGCTACATGCTTCGATGGCACCATTGCATGTCCGCAATTTAAGAAATATTTTGAGACATGCCTTATTTTTAACAACGATTAGTTTAACTATTACATAATATTGGTATGGTGTTGGTAAAGCGATTGGGCAATCTCAATGAGATCATCATTTTGAGTTTAAGCATTTTCATAAGCATAATTACATTACATATTTCATACCTACCGCAGCGAAATTATTTATAGCTGGCTGTTTATAATTGAACAGGTGGGAAGCCTGGAATTTGTGGCATTTAATGTTCCGCCTGGTGCAAAATTTCGGGCTTTGGTTTGTTTAATTTACCTTAGTAAAATTTGTTATTTTCACGGATGAAGCACCAGTTCAAACTAAAATAAAAAAATATGTTTTTGTTAAATGTTATTGCGAAGCCAAATATTTGATAAATTCCATAAAAACTGGTTATCTCTTAATTTTTTATGCAACTGTAAGGCATGCTCCCACATTTATATCAGCTGGAACAAAAAGTGATGAAAACGCAATAAGGTGCCAGGATAAATTGAACACTTATCCATCCAGATTGGCATGACGGAATGGCGCGCAAGACAATTGCACCATGTTTCTAAACGTGCCATTCTATTAATGACATTCAATTTCGAATTACAATAAAAATTTCGAGACAACACGAATGTGGAATTACCGATTATTAATTAATTTTTTTATATCCTTATTAATCTAGCCATGTTATTTGAGATAATACTTGTCGGGGTAATTTTATTTCGTGTTCGAATAGCTCACGATTCGTCAAAGCTACATATCAATTTAAGGCCACGAATTGAAATAAACACAGCTTGCTTTCAATTTAAAAATGTGATAGCTCGCTTTTTGTTTTTAATATGCTTCGATATTTTGCAAATAGATGCTTTGCCGAGACAGTTGGTTCTTCAATATTTTACAACATTTAAGTTTTCTAAAAGTAGCGAGATACAACATCAGTTTGTAGTAGGATAGGATATGTTGATTCAGTCAATAATTTAACATACAATAAATCGGCGTGCGGTAGTCTATACTCAGTCTTCCATTCGGCATCGCAGCAAACAGATGTAAATTTGGGAGTCTCGTTTTGCAACAATCTTACTTTCATTTTTCGGTTTTTGTCCTGATGTACAACAGTCACATTATTCACCAGATTTGTGCAAGTGCACCAACCAGCAGCTTCGATGTGAAAAATCTAGCTTAGTAGTTTCGACGGGTGTCAGTTTGCATATGGCACTGGTTCGGTAGAAGAATGACGTGATTTGCTAGAGAGCAAATTGTTACAGATCAGTGAAAGTGCAATGTTAGACTACGCAAAACAAATGTAAACAGCAAAAACAGCTTTTATTAAGTTTTAATAACAATAAATGTAAATCTACATATTTGCATCTGAATTGCTATACTCCGACATAATTTACACATATTCCTCCCGCATAGCACTGCTAAATTTTATCATTTGCTAGATACGCTTTTGTTATTCGACAGAAACCATAAATGCATAGCCTTAGTAAGGCATATCGGCCGTGCAGGTGAACAACGAGATTTTTAGTATTAGTATATAACAGTGAATAACTCACATCGAGTCTATTAGCACACAACAGGAATAACTATTAGTACACAAATGTATTCATCGAGACTATTAGTACACACCAGGAATAACTATTAGTACACAAATGAATTCACGAGACTATTAGTGCACAACAGGAATAACTATTAGTACACAAATGTATTCATCGAGACTATTAGTACACAACAGGAATAACTATTAGTACACAAATGAATTCACCGAGACTATTAGTGCACAACAGGAATAACTATTAGTACACAAATGTATTTATCGAGACTATTAGTACACAACAGGAATAACTATTAGTACACAAATGAATTCACCGAGACTATTAGTGCACAACAGGAATAACTATTAGTACACAAATGTATTCATCGAGACTATTAGTACACAACAGGAATAACTATTAGTACACAAATGTATTCATCGAGACTATTAGCACACTACAGGAATAAGTATTAGTACACCAATGAATTCACCGAGACTATTAGTGCACAACAGGAATAACTATTAGTACACATATTTATTCATCGAGACTATTAGTACACATATGAATTCACCGAGACTATTAGTACACAACAGGAATAACTATTAGTACACAAATGAATTCACCGAGACTATTAGTACACAACAGGAATAACTATTAGTACACAAATGAATTCACCGAGACTATTAGTGCACAACAGGAATAACTATTAGTACACAAATGTATCCATCGAGACTATTAGTACACAACAGGTATAACTATTAGTACACAAATGAATTCACCGAGACTATTAGTGTACAACAGGAATAACTATTAGTACACAAACGTATTCATCGAGACTATTAGTACACTACAGGAATAACTATTAGTACACAAACGTATTCATGTGACGATATGTGCAGACTCGGCTTTAGTATATGGTGGGTATGATTGTTCAGCCTGTTCACATAGTTCATGATTGTAACCAAATGTTGCTGAAAGCTGCAAAAGGACGTCGTTATAAGCTTCACGGGGTCGCTTTCCGCTATCACGCAACGTATCCCGGACCTCTCTATCAGCGTGTTGAGCGCGACGGTATTAGGCAAGGGGTTGTAAAAATAAGCATTAGGTGGGTAATCGGGATCGTCGAGGAAACGGTCGTTTGCAGTTTTAATAATGGGAAGTTTTCTGCCAGGATTTGGCTATAGTAGTTTTTGCACTCTGCACAGTTCCAGCAAACTGATGATTTGGTCCTCCGGTTTTTAGCGAAAAGATAAACATGATTTGGGCTGGAAAAACTATCATAAGAAATCATTTCGCTCCCATATTTTGACCTAACAAATAAAGGCTGCACTAAATCTTCCATATAAAGACAATTCAGTAAAGACACAAATACAGTGACGAGTGCAGGAAAATAAGTGTGCACAAAGTGAAATAAATCTTACTTTCATCAACGGTCAATTAAATATTTGTTTTGACTTAAACGTTAAAACTAAACTAATTGCCGTTTTTCACTGTGCCGTTCATAATTTTGTTCCCCATCATGCAATTACGCATAATATGAATTTAAATATTTGTTACGTTTAGCTTTAATTAAACTTGCTTTAATTTTTTAAAAAAGCCAGAAACCAAAAGCTTCTTACTCTGCTATACGCGACATTCTGCCTCGAGAGACACTTTCTGGCCAACGAGACATTCTGCCTAATTCGACTCATACATTTAATGTTATAAATTGATTCTGTCTAACGTGACAGTACCATCTTACCAAATTTTCATTACATTGCGTCTAGTTTTTGAAGGCAATATAAATCTGATAACTACAGGTTTATTTCCGAGAGCGTACTGATTGTTTGAATAAAAATTATACCAAATTTGCTGCTATTACAAGTAAATTGCGTATGGATAGCACGGTTGTAATTGGTAAATGTATCGATTATGTCTCGCTGTATACCAGTCTCAGTGTGCACCAAAAACCTCTATGTAGACCCGTTTCGTTGCGGACTAAATAAGACAATCGGAAGATTCATCAATCTCGCTGTGCACCACGTAGCTTCAATATGTACCAGTACCGTTCAGCCCCATCAGTCACGATGTGAGTTATTCCTGTTGTGTACTAATAGTCTCGATGAATACGTTTGTGTACTAATAGTTATTCCTGTAGTGTACTAATAGTCTCGATGATTACATTTGTGTACTAATAGTTATTCCTGTTGTACACTAATAGTCTCGGTGAATTCATTGGTGTACTAATACTTATTCCTGTAGTGTGCTAATAGTCTCGATGAATACGTTTGTGTACTAATAGTTATTCCTGTTGTGTACTAATAGTCTCGGTGAATTCATTGGTGTACTAATACTTATTCCTGTAGTGTGCTAATAGTCTCGATGAATACGTTTGTGTACTAATACTTATTCCTGTAGTGTGCTAATAGTCTCGATGAATACGTTTGTGTACTAATAGTTATTCCTGTTGTACACTAATAGTCTCGGTGAATTCATTTGTGTACTAATAGTTATACCTGTTGTGTACTAATAGTCTCGATGGATACATTTGTGTACTAATAGTTATTCCTGTTGTGCACTAATAGTCTCGGTGAATTCATTTGTGTACTAATATTTATTCCTGTTGTGCACTAATAGTCTCGGTGAATTCATTTGTGTACTAATAGTTATTCCTGTTGTGTACTAATAGTTTCGCTGAATTCATATGTGTACTAATAGTTTCGATGAATAAATATGTGTACTAATAGTTATTTCTGTTGTGCACGAATAGTCTCGGTGAATTCATTGGTGTACTAATACTTTATTCCTGTAGTGTGCTAATAGTCTCTGATGAATACGTTTGTGTACTACTAGTTATTGCTGTTGTGTACTAATAGTCTCGATGTATACATTTGTGTACTAATAGTTATTCCTGTTGTGCACTAATAGTCTCGGTGATTTCATTTGTGTACTAATAGTTATTCCTACTTGTGTACAATGAATAGTCTCGATAAATACATTTGTGTACTAATAGTTATTCCTGTTGTGCACTAATAGTCTCGGTGAATTCATTTGTGTACTAATAGTTATTCCTGTTGTGTACTAATAGTCTCGATGAATACATTTGTGTACTAATAGTTATTCCTGTTGTGCACTAATAGTCTCGTGAATTCATTTGTGTACTAATAGTTATTCCTGGTGTGTACTAATAGTCTCGATGAATACATTTGTGTACTAATAGTTATTCCTGTTGTGTGCTAATAGACTCGATGTGAGTTATTCACTGTTATATACTAATACTAAAATCTCGTTGTTCACCTGCACGGCCGATATGCCTTACTAAGGCTATGCATTTATGGTTTCTGTCGAATAACAAAAGCGTATCTAGCAAATGATAAAATTTAGCAGTGCTATGCGGGGAGGAATATGTGTAAATTATGTCGGAGTATAGCAATTCAGATGCAAATATGTAGATTTACATTTATTGTTATTAAAACTTAATAAAAGCTGTTTTTGCTGTTTACATTTGTTTTGCGTACTCTAACATTGCACTTTCACTGATCTGTAACAATTTGCTCTCGAGCAAATTATGTCATCTCTTTTACCGAACCAGTGCCATATGCAAACTGACAGCCGTCGAAACTACTAAGCGAGATTTTTCACATCGAAGCTGCTGGTTGGTGCACTTGCACAAGTCTGGTGAATAATGTGACTGTTGTACATCTGGACAAAAACCGAAAAATGAAAGTAAGATTGTTGCAAAACGAGACTCCCAAATTTACATCTGTTTGCTGCGATGCCGAATGGAAGACTGAGTATAGACTACCGCACGCCGATTTATTGTATGTTAAATTATTGACTGAATCAACATATCCTATCCTACTACAAACTGTTGTTGTATCTCGCTACTTTTAGAAAACTTAAATGTTGTAAAATATGGAAGAACCAACTGTCTCGGCAAAGCATCTATTTGCAAAATATCGAAGCATATTAAAAATAAAAAGCGAGCTATCATATTTTTTAATTGAAAGCAAGCTGTGTTTATTTCAATTCGTGGCCTTAAATTGATATGTAGCTATGACGAATCGTGAGCTATTCGAACACGAAATAAAATTACCCCGACAAGTATTATCTCAAATAACATGGCTAGATTAATAAGGATATAAAAAAATTAATTAATAATCGGTAATTCCACATTCGTGTTGTCTCGAAATTTTTATTGTAATTCGAAATTGAATGTCATTAATAGAATGGCACGTTTGAGAGAAGACGTGGTGCAGAAGTATTACACGGCATTGGGGGGGAAAGATCTGGATGGATAAGTGTAGAATTTATCCTGGCACCTTATTGCGTTTTCATCACTTTTTGTTCCAGCTGATATAACTGTGGGAGCATGCCTTACGGTTGCATAAAAAATTAAGAGATCACCAGTTTTTATGGAATTTATCAAATATTTGGCTTCGCAATAACATTTAACAAAAACATATTTTTTTATTTTTGTTTGAACTGGTGTTTCATCCGTGAAAATAACAAATTTTACTAAGGTAAATTAAACAAACCAAAGCCCAAAATTTTGCACCAGGCGGAACATTAAATGCCACAAATTCCAGGCTTCCCACCTCTTCAATTATAAACAGCCAGCTATAAATAATTTCGCTGCGGTAGGTATGAAATATGTAATGTAATTATGCTTATGAAAATGCTTAAACTCAAAATGATGATCTCATTGAGATTGCCCAATCGCTTTACCAACACCATACCAATATTATGTAATAGTTAAACTAATCGTTGTTAAAAATAAGGCATGTCCCAAAATATTTCTTAAATTGCGGACATGCAATGGTGCCATCGAAGCATGTAGCCTACAAACGTGGAAATCCACCAACGTCTTAGCTATAACGCAATAGCATCATTGCGTAAGAAAAGTATCTGGGCATCAAACCGAGGTTAATGGAACCACAAGTTTACAAATGACATAAATTCAGTATAAGTGATTCAATAATAGCTTTCGTGTGTCACAAATCTCGGATTTCGGATCACATTAATAGCTACAAATCATAACTTGCAAGCATGATAACTAACATAGCCGTCGAATTTTGGGAAAGCACCATAATGCTGGATATTTATGAATACTTTATTCAAATAGTGAATAAATTGACCTAAATGATGCATTATTGAATACATGCGATGTAAAATATAAACCAAGTCGATCCAGTCAGGGCATTTCATTGAAGTCAATCTTGTATAACAGAGATTCTACCACACTATGAGAGTAACGCTTAGGACATGAGTGCCTTTGCGCGCATTTAGTGGCAAAGCCCGTAAACAGGTTGGCAGGAGCGTAACTCTACTAGAAGAAATACATGCCAAAAGTGTATCCACTTTGTTCTGGTCATTGGAAATAAATGAACCTGGTGCTGGTACAGAATCATCTTTTGCTTTCTCTTGAAATAAACTACTAATATTGAATATCTTCGATTAGGCGACGAGGGGGGGGGAATAATTGTTGTTAGAAATATGCTGTTGCATGCTGGGAAATAGTGCTGTTCTCTAAGAGGAAGGAAAACGTGGAGTGAATTGATTAGATCTGTAGCAAAAAACGGAGGTCATCTGCGATGTAGGACCAGCCAGGTACATCGTGTGTTAATCATGGAGTTAATTACAGTATATTTCGTGCTATTTGCGACATGGCTGAGTCTATGTTTACTGAATAACTTTAATTTTTTCTGACACTGTTTACGGTACAACCAGTTGAGATCATAAAAATTACACGGTCGTCAATCGAGAGCTGACAACCAGAAATTTAACCAAGCAGCACGATGTTATAAATGCATTGCCTTATGTGATTATTATACGGTTAGCAATAAGCCAGAACAAATGGCAAATATGATACTCAAAACCAGATCAACACCAGTCAAATGCGACTGAAGCCCGTCGTCATTATTCCAATTTGGCTGTAGTAATTCACTGCAAAATTCGTGATTCAGGTGTAATATTGATGTATGTACTACAGGGTGAACTTTAACCGCTAAAAATTTTTTTGAAACCTTAAACGAAGAACAGTAATGTCTTGATGAAACAGTATCCAAATTAGTATATCTCCTGTTAGCCTCGTCAAGGAATTGCCTCGCTGAAGGGAAAATGACCACCGATGAAATGTCCGATTATGTAAGAGCATCCTGTTAAAAACTTTGTAAGGCGAGGTCTACCCGACATAACCGCATCTTAACAAGTTATTCTCAATCGAAATCAGCTAAAACTAAGTCGCTATGAATAATGCGCGCATTCACGTTATAATGTCCCGCTGTTTGGAACTTTTGTCCCCCTGTAGTCGCGACCCTACCGTATAGACAATCAGGGTGACACCCATACTGTAAATCAATTGCCAAGGCTGTACGACACACCCCTAGCTGCTGCACTTTTTCTTGCCTGTGTCCTATACACCCTTAGCTACCAATTTGGCGCGAATTAATCCTAACGGACACCGTCTGTAGCTAATGCGGTTTATTAGTCAACTCTCCTGTGCAGTTTTTTCTAAATTCTCGATATTTGTATCTAGCCGATATGAACATTGCTCAAATAATTTCGAACACTGTCCATAAAACTGTCAGAAGACACGGTGTGCTTGACACTGTCGAGAAGTGGTAATACGCGTAACTAGCTACCTATGAAAAAATTTATTAAAAACATGGGGGTGTCTAAGACACCCCGTTGTCAACAGTGTGCCTGACACTGTGTGGTGTACATAGGTTCCAAAAGTTGGGGACATCATAACGTGAGCGCCGCACAAGGTCACATTACTTTTAATGACAGTATGTGAAAATCTGAACCAGTTAATGAAACAGAAAACCCATACGAATTAACGATTTGTGACGAACAAGGAATCAGGCAACAAGTTTTAGCCAGGCACGCCATATATTCCAATGTAAACTGTGTGCGCTACGGCACGTCTGGGTTAATGCGCTACTAAACTTAACCTGGGCCCACTCATCCCACAAGCCTATTTTGTAAAACACGACGTCTAATCCATATCCATTGTTACGGAGCAAATAAGAAAAGTGATTAGCTTCACTGCTAGCCTAGAAGTGATGATTTGCAATCAGCCAATGACACTTCTACGACGATTTTAAGTTTTCACTGGGAATTTGTCTCTGTTCGCGAACAAATTTAAAGTAAGTGCGACAGAGTAAAATAGGGGCCTGTACTTTGTCAGTGATTTATTGCGAACATAATCATTTTTAATTCAAAAACGATAAATTTTCGTTCCCAAACAATTATTGTGTACGCTAACGGAAAATGGGCAATTTTTGCTTCTGAAGATAGAGTTTGGTAACGCAATTTTTCTAAAAACAAAATAGGATAGTCAATGGGAGCAGTTTAAGTTTAGTTGCACATAAGTCAGCTCGATATCTAAACTCCGCAATCAATCAGGCCTTTCTAAACATCCCGCTTCTTCATATACCACTGATACGGTCTCTGAGTCGATCTTAACATTACCTCAATTCCAAGAACAGTTTCAGCGTAGCTTCCAAAATTTTAAATTTCGTAGGCGTACAGTTTTACTTTTGGTCAACGTGGTCCGAAACGAATGAAAATTCTAAACCAAAATATATCTCAAATCGCCACGAAATAATCGATGGAATCAGTTGCTTAAAACACATCAGTGTCCTGTGTGACATTATTGTGAGAACTGAACTTGCTAAAGCGATCGGAATAGTACCGTTATTTAGTGTGTGCGTGACAAGTTCAGGCACCAACAACTCAAAAATCCACTGTGTTATTTATGTAAATCTCATATATCTTAAGCTGTAAAACATCCAATGTGCCGTTGGCGCAATTTTTTAAAATCCTTAATTTCTCTTAGGTAAGCGTACCAGACAGGTACCCCTCTTCCGGATGCCTTAAAAGTGGTACTTGTTCTGCCGGTACTTGTGTTGATTTCGACACCGAAATCGCTCGTACTGAAAATATGGCGAGTGGCCAAAATAAATTTCCTTTATCCGCCCAGCTTAAGATAAATTTTGGCTTGGTGCCTGGTTGATAAACCCTGATAAAACAACAGGTGGAGGTACAAAAATAACTTTCAAGATTGTAGAGCAAAACAAAATAACCGCAGAAGTTATGAGCTTTGAATTTTACCCAAAACCACCGATGAATCGAGTTTGAGACAACCGCCAAAGCGAGCTGGTTCGATTCAAATTTGGAAATTTTATAAGCTAAAAAGCTGAATGACATGTAAAGTGTGATTTTTTGATCACGGAGAAACGAATGGAGAAGCGGAACACGGCATATGATTATGAAAATTTGAGCACTTTGTGAGCGTTACAAAAAGCTATAGCCAGAGAGATAGTGTTAAATTTTTAGGTATAAATCTAGGCTTCCCTGATAGAAGGATTGGCGCCTACTAGTCGATCTTATTTCCTATACATAGGAGTAGGGGTTGGCAATCCCTGGGCAGTTTTCTGAACCATCTCACAAAAATAGATACGTTCGTAATCGGCAGGGATCAGGCGGAACGCCCTGGCAAAGCCAGCCTGCGCCCTGTTAAGCTAATCGATTCATTGGGACTAAAGCGTCGCCACTTCTCCTTGAGAATCGAGGAAGTCGAGGTAGTATCGGCACATTGCGTAGGAAGCCGACGGTGTAGCATAGTAACCCATCTTGGCAATTAATAGCAGTTTTTGTTTTTGGTCATGTCTCGGCTGAATGGAAGCGAATTTTTTCCCTTTAGTACATATATTATGTAACATATAGCTATTTTAAGTCTATAAATCACAATTACTTGTGCCAAAGGTGCATTAGGGAAGAGTATGACACTTCCCTGCACTCTAATGTTAGCTCCTTTTTGATAATACGGGCGTTTTCAGCCTAACCCCCCAGTTTGTGGGGGATCGAGATGCACTGACCCACCTCCCAGTTTCTGGGGGTCCAGCTCGGACCCCCAGTTTTTTTAGGGGGCGTAGGTCGGACCCCTCCCCTCCCCCCAATTTCCGGTGGTCGGTTTATAAGTAGCTGCTGGTTCAACCGACCCTCCCCCAGAAAATGGGGGTCCGAGTTACCCCCCCCCCCCGAAAATGGGTGGTCAATGCATCTCGACCCCCCATAAACTGGGGGGTCATGCTGAAAACGCCCGTATCATCAAACACGGGCTAACATTAGAGTGCAGGGAAGTGTCGTACTCTTCCCTAATGAACTCTTGCTTGTGATTATCTCTTAAGCATATAATTCTGGGTATTTTAGGAGAGGAATTAAAACAACAAAATGAATTACAATCAATACTATGCATTAAGAAGTATTAGGACTTACACCTGCTGTTAAGCAGCTTTATATGTTTTACTATGTGCGGAAGTGTCACGGGGGAGTAACCGGTCGTTAGGATTTCAACTTCGGAACGCCACTTAAAAACACCGAACAAATAATGCATTTGCAAGAGAAACATTTGCTATGTTATTAAATAGTATTTCCATCACTGTTGAGTTTACCTAGTTTGTAATTACATAATTAATAATTGTAATTTAATATTGGATTGCAATTTTTAGCTGCAAGAAAACCATAAATTTTTGCCACGTATACTGGACACTTTAACATTTATTGCGTGTGAGCCTGTTCACATTTGCAAGAAAAACGGAAGAGTTTTAAGAAACGCTAAAATATATGAATAACGTGATTCGGTATCTAGAAAGATTAGATTATCCTGCATGCCACTACTACGACACTCAGAAAACGATTAACATAGCTTCCAAATATTGTATATGGGATGAGTTTTAGGACCGGCACTGCAATAGATCGCTCTAATGTCTATCTTTTCACACGCGTTGATTAAACAATATTATCTTAAGCAAATATTGTATATGGGATGAGTTTTAGGACCGGCACTGCAATAGATCGCTCTAATGTCTATCTTTTCACACGCGTTGATTAAACAATATCATTTTAAGCAAATATTGTATATGGTATGAGTTTTAGGACCGGCACTGCAATAGATCTCTCTAATGTCTATCTTTTCACACGCGTTGATTAAACAATATCATCTTAAGCAAATATTGTATATGGTATGAGTTTTAGGACCGGCACTGCAATAGATCTCTCTAATGTCTATCTTTTCACACGCGTTGATTAAACAATATCATCTTAAGCAAATATTGTATGTGGGATGAGTTTTAGGACCGGCACTGCAATAGATCTCTCTAATGTCTAGTTTTTCACACGCGTTGATTAAACAATATCATCTTAAGCAAATATTGTATGTGGGATGAGTTTTAGGACCGGCACTGCAATAGATCTCTCTAATGTCTAGTTTTTCACACGCGTTGATTAAACCAATATCATCTTAAGCAAATGTTGGACCAAATCTCGGTGTTGTCGTCCATAACATGATAACAATAATGCCTACTTGGTCAAATTTCTGCAGTGCAGATGCCCGAAGCTGCACGATCATAGCATTGATATTATTTTAAGGGTATCTAAGTAAGAGAATAAAGTAGTTAAAAACCTAGCTTGGGTAATACTATTGTAAATTTCATTATCAGAAGACTTGTTAAATTATAATCTTGCATGTTTTCACTAGTCGTGTATAATTTTGATGGCAGAAGTGTACTGTTGACTAGGTCAATGTTCAGAATTTAGCTTCAAAATTTGTCTCTGTCAAAATAGAGTATTTTTGTTGTAACTATTCTATAATAAATCAACCGACATGGTTGGAATATGAATAATGCCTATGCTCTATATATTCAAATCAGGCTGGTCGTTGCTCTCTACTGATTACTGTTTATGGTTTGAACGCGTTAGACGAAAAACACGATATTGCTAAACCCAACGGTTCCATAGAACCTTTTTAATGATGATTGAGTCATTTCCGGCCTTTTCCAGAAGATGCTTGGCAAGTATCTCTCAAGGTTCCTTGGAAAAGTATAGGTTGCCCCCAAGTATTTATCGGTAGCACCAGCCATAAAGAAGCCAACAGCAAATAAGGCAACAACAAGAACAAGAACTGTCCGTGACTGGTATCCTTACATTTTTTCTTGGTATGTTGATAACTGATAACTTCGGGAAGAAGTCACGAGCGGGTAGCTAAAAGGATATATCACCGCATAAAGTAAAAGTATATGAGCACCTACAGCGGGGTGTTGCACCTTTCATAAGTGTTTATTTTATTAACTTTTGATGATATTAAACGATAGTTACGAATTAAAAATCCTACTGAGTAGTTGGTCGATAGTCAAAACAATGCAGTTCAACATCGAAAGGTAAATTTCTTCCATGTTACTTTGTACCAAGGTTGGCCATCGGGTGGATGGTAAAGCAAAATCGCAGCACCGGTAAACAATACGGTTAAAATAGCAACTATTGCCCCGATCATTGCAAACCATCGAGACATAACGTTGACGTCGTACATAAAGCACGTAGAATACGGTCCTTTGCCGGTAGTTTGCAGAAGACACGCCCGATCCATCAAACGCCCGACAATTATCGGTCCAGGAATGCTTGCTACTTTAAGCAAAACATTATGCATTCCCATTGCAAGACTACGCTGATCGAAGGGTACCGAACGAAGAAGGGCTTGAATTGCTGGCGTACCTCCAATGCTGCCAATTAATGAGCCGATAACTAAAATTACAATTTAATTTAGCATATCACGCAACCTATATTTGTTATAAGTATTTCAAATCAAAATATTATATTGCTTATATTCTTAAATATCATCCACGCAGAACGCCCACTTAACCCACATTTAACTAGGTGCTTTTCTATGACGGTTGTATTTTCGGTACGTTACAAGACCTAAAATTACAACATTTAGGCTATCATTTGATAGAATGTGTGTCAAGAATTGACTGTGTTTAACTGTCAATGATAAATCACTTGTCCGACCGTAGTGTATTTACGGTGTCGTGCTTGCTCAACAGCTGCTGCTACATTTTCTGACAACAAAGAGGTCGGTCCAAGCATAAGCAAGTTACAAAGTAGTACTGTAAACTTGAAACGATCGTAATCTACTACAAGGCTTCACCATCATATTCGCAGGTAGAAAGACTTATAAATCTTTGTATGCTGTGTATGAGTTTAGATAATGAGGAAAAGATTAAAGCCAAACATGTGCAGTCAGTCATTGTCAAGTTGCAGACAACGGAAATTTTGTACAGTTTGAGGTCAGAAAAGTGGATTTTCGGCTTTGTTATAAAACAAATATTTTGGTTAACACTGCAAGCTATTATCTACAAAACGCTGAAGCAAATCCATTGAATAAATTTCAGCAACACCTATCAAAGTTACGTGACTATGTCAATGTTTTGATTTCATTTTAAGATAAACTGGTGCTTTTTATATTCTCCTTCAAGATCTAAAGCTTATTCGTGCAAAATCAACACCACAGCTATTCCACGAAACGCCTTGAACGCTGTGAACATGTGAAACAAATCGATCCACCCGTTTTAAATGTGCAAATTAAAACAAATGACTTTGTAAAAAGTATATTTGGCCATACTAATACTTTACCATGTAGCGATGTGATGGTTTTTCGCATTCCGCCATTTATTTTTGGTTGTGTGCACTTCATCAAAGTTCTTTTAGACATTAACAGCTACACCGTCGTGAGGTTTCCTGCCAGAGGTACAAGCTACCATGATGGCAACAACCAATGAAACATTGGCAAGAAAAGCAATTGGCTAATTGATTATCTAATTGGGAGACAACAATGTGTAGCTGTCGGCAACGTCCCTTCCGGATTCCTGCAAGTAATATCTGAAGTACCTCACGGAAGTGTACTAGGACCTGTTTTACTTCTTATATTCATTAATGACTTGGATTTTGTAGTCTCACGCTGTCTCAAACTGTTTGCAGACGATGCCAAACTATATTTATCTTATCAAGACTCAGTAAGTCATAACGATATCCAACTAAATTTGAACGTGGTTCTAGCTTGGGCTGACATGAAACAGTTGCTTTTGGATTTTACGAAATGTGCCGCGCTGTACTTAGGACATAACAATTTAAACAATGTATATTATTTTAACAACACTGTGTTGAATGTTGCTTCGCATTATCGTGATCTTCTCTTTAAAAATCTCTCAACATTGTTCGAGTTTAGCAAAAATTGGCTTATATAGAGTTAACTGTATTTTTACTTTAACCCGTGTAATGTTGAATTGTTGATTCGTTTAAACAAATATTTGTTATATTTTGTTGAGAATATGCTACTGGAGATCTTAGTCCGTACAATTTGCAAAATATGTTCTTGAACGATTTCAAAGAGTATTTACAAGGAAAATTTCTCGCGATCGGTTGCGGCAGCACAATCTGTCATCCTTGGAAAAAAGACATATAATTAAAGACTTGTTATGGTTTACAAAATTATTCATGGCCTTACTTCCTTTGCATTTAATTCCTTCTTTGCCTGGGCACTTGACGATAGAACGCGTTGTGATCGTTTTATATTTGCTGCTCAGAGGAGTTGCTAGGATATTAGAAAATACTTTATTCGTAAATCGTATTGTTCTAATATGGGAATCACTCAGTGAAATTGTAGTTGAAGCCAGAGCTCTTAACAGTTTCAAAAAATTACTGTTCAATATCAATTTATCTGCTTTTCTTAGGGGCATAGAGCATAGAAGCAGTACGCCAAGCCTCTAAGCTTGTGACTTTTTTCGAGTGTATTGGTTGTGCGGTGAACATATATTTGTTATGTTACTCACTTTTTATTCTCATTCTTTATACACTAAACATTAAATATCCTATTTGAAGTAAACTTGCTATATACATGCATGTGGTATTAGGTGTAATTGCTCTTATCTCATTGGATGGTTGGCGTACTGGTAGTAAATGCCGTGACAAAAAACCGCGGATGATAGCCAATACTTCAGAGAACTTTAATGAGATGCATCCTAGCGTCATTCGATGGTAAACTGAAAAAGAATCATATCGGCGTATATATATATAAGGTAAAGAAGCATGGAAAATAGTAAGTCATTATGTTCTACAAACTTCTAGTATGAAGTTTTGAAGTCTTACTATTAAGCGTACTCGCAATTTTATATAAATTCGAACCTGTACAATCAAGTTTCCCCTCCCTATAAGTCGAACATGTCTAGATTCATTGTAGGGTAATCGTATAAAGGTTTACACTTCCAAGCCTAGAGCTATGCCTAGGCTTAAGCTTCAGTTTAACCCTACATCTGGGCAGCAAATTTCAAATTTTTGCAGTTTCATTCGATAGTCAACTCACAAACAGCAATAGATTTTAATCCTTAATCAAAGATGTATCAATTTAAAATTAACTGTGTATAGTAAATTTTAAATTTATATTACAGTACATACTTATGCTTCCAATGAAGAAATATTTAGCATTTCCGCATGAATCTGAAGCAGGACAGCGACCAACTCGGACTTTAGTTGTCAACGTCTTGTTTTGTAACGGTTGACTGGGACGCCAATGGTTTTCACGCTGAATCGTGCTAGTTTCGATACAAGAACAATTGCTATATTCGCTGGTGGTGATATCGTACGATGTGCATCCCGCAAAGCATGGCGAAAAATACATTATCCCTTTATTCGTATCGCATACAGGATATGAATGTTTTGTCGAACAGCTACATCTGGAGTTGCATCGAGCATCAAGGCCAATAATATGCGATATTTCATAGTTGTGAATAGTATTTGGATCGTTTAGTCTGGTTTGTTCCGAATAAACTGGTGGCGATAACGGAAATCTAATATAGGCGTTGCCATTAGCATCCTGGTCGGAAGCAATCGGAACCGTAACTCCGGCAAGCTTTTGATTAGGACAATGATATAGGATAACAAAAAATAATATATTTGCAACGGCACTCGTTATTAACGCCATAATTAGCACCGGCCGAACTTGAAGATTATAGCGTTTCATCAAGCCTGCACCAATCATCGAGCCGATAATTCCAGGCACGACTCCGCTAAACGACATTAACATCGCACCGATACTTTCCGAAAGTCGATGGGCTTCGCGTAGAAACACAATCATAAATACATTCATCGCCATCATCATCGAAACATGAACACTGTTTCGAAGTACGATTAGACTGAAAACTGGATTGGATGCTAGAATCAATAGCGCTTTTGGTAAATCGGACCATGCGCGACCAAACGGGAGACTTTTTCGGCGAACTTTAGCGGCGTCGTCAAAACACTGCTTCGGACTTCGGACACCGATAGTTACGGATGAACTTTTGCTGTGGACAGGGTCGCGAGGTGGCACCGAGCTACCCAACTGCACCTGCTTCTCTAATCCATCGAGAAATTTTGATGTCTCACATGGGTCGGCTAAGTTCGATTGTTCCGGTTCCGAGACAATCTTGTCGTTATCCAACGGTGCACTTGCGTCATTTTGTTTCGAGCTTGGTTTCCTCTGAAATCGCCGTGGTAATGCCACAACATGGCATTGATCAATATCGCTGGAACGATTTTGTTCTCGTTGTGGAAGCTCTTTTGGAAATCCAGAGACTAAAATTGCTGCAACTAGCAATAGTGCAATGCATACAAGATAACCAATCCACCAAGCGCCGTACCTAAAATAAACCAAACCGTGATAATTGTGTAACGAGAGAAACGAATGCAGTTTCCTCTGGTAGCACTTAGGCACTTGAAAATCGTTTGTTATCTTTGGGCACCATAATTTGCCACTCTAAACATTGATTTTCGAATTTTTCTTTTAGAAGCACAATAATACTCAGTCTATAAAAGCTAAACTCTGGCAATATTTGTCACTAAATTATATATATAATTTACTCATTATTATTGAAACATACTGAAGTTAAGATTAGGAGCTTAAAAACGAACATAATTATTCTTAATTAAAATTTGAAACTAATTAAAATAGGCACTTCGGAGTTGAAGACCTAAGCTGTTTTTGGTTAACGGGCGATTACTGGGCAACCGTTGATTTGAGAAAGGTTACTTAGCCCTAAAAACGCAATTGGCTCGGCATCAAAATAAAAATTAATCTTTTATTCACGCTGTGTGTTCTTGCGTATACCGAAATCAAACTCAAGCCTGCTTCTTTCCCAACTACGTTTGGACCTTTATGCACTAATTTCGAGAAAACGTTCCATTTTGATATCAGATTCAGAGGGTTTTAGAGAGAACAACACACATGGATACTTTGTAGCTAAAATATAGTTCATTGGTTGTGCCTTTTACTACCTTTTGCTGCTTTACAGCTAGGATTGTGACGCCGATGCTCCAAAGAATTAATTATTTTCTGAATTGTATTTTGTAACGATCTATATATTAGCAAATTTATCAGATGTTAGGCAGTAGGACCTATAAGTCTTGTTGTGTTTTTTTTTGCTCTTTTCGTTTCTATTTTAAATGAAAGTCTAATTTTTACGGCATTTAAGAACTCACCAATCGAAGCGCTTCATTTTCAAAAAAGAAGAAGCGAAAAAAGCAGGAGGGCAATCTTCTAAAGCAAATATGTTTCAGAATACAGTCTTTGTTTGTACCTATATAAAGGGATTTACCCACTGTTTTCAAAAACCACTTTCGCTCGACAATACAAATCCATACAAACAAAATACAATTATTAAAGTATATGAAAATGAAAATCAGTGATGCGTTTCACCAGGTTTGTGAAAACAGTCATTGTAGGAATATGCCACAAAATTACCTTTATTGTGATAATGTTAGCTGAAACATTTATATATACAAAGATATATTCTGAACTACCGGTGAACCTTTAGTGCACTAAATTAGAAGGAAATGTGTTAATTTTGCATCAAATCCCCACATACAAAAAGATGGTGGATAACCCGTTACACTATTTTGCCGGAAAGATATAGACTACTAGTTATGCATTTTATTAATTTTGGTTATGTCCAAATTAAAGTTTGAGACGCCAGCAGTCTAAATAAATTTTCTGTACATTTCTGAGAACTCTTGTGGTAATTATTATAATGGAAATTTAATTACATAGCTTGCCATTAAGATCCTGATTCTGGTTTTGCTTGTATCTTTCATTTTTATTTATTTTTTTTCAAGTGTCACTAGAGTTAAATATTCATGGTAATTAACAATTCGCCGACCTGGACGCTTAGTATATTTTAAACGCCAAATAAATCGTAATTTTACAATCAAATGGACATAAAATAATGTCTTTGAGCTGTCGCTCTTAAATATACGCTCAGAAGCTATTACATTGCAAAATATATTCCAGAAGAAAACAATTTTGCTTCAAGTAATAATTGTATTTACTGGGAACTACACTAAGTAAAAATTTAGATATTAGAGCAGGTAAAATTAAATCACTTTCACATCTTGTCGCTTTAATCGCTAAAGAGTTTTGAAGCAAAAATAAGGATTTTGACTTATACAAGCATTATTCCATCCAAAATAAATTCTGCTGCCAACCTACGGCAAAACTAGGAAAAACAAGAAGTAAGCTTACCACCACGTATCAACCAAAAAATTATTAGTTTTAATAAATTTTGAGCTACTGTAACTGCCTTATACAATTTCCCGTTGGAAAATTTTTAATTTTGGTAGCACTATGAAATCATATACCCACAATGTTATCATTTTGTCATATAGCAAAAAACCACAACATCTCCACTTTACCAATCAGGGTCGTCCATTTGAATATACGATGTATCGATACGATATATATCACCATGAATCCTGAGCGTTAGTCCTCCTAGGGCCATACCAGCACCCATGGCCAATATCATACAAACAAACACCGTCGTTGTATAGATGGGGCTGTCGCGTTGTGAAACATTTTCGTCTAAATAGGTTAATTTCAACGGCGAAGTAGACGATGCAAACGTTTGAACGAGTCGAGCAGCAAGAAAGATCCAAAAAAAGCGATTCGACCAATCGGTTTCAATTCCTCTAGCGAGCGTTGAAATGACATCTTCCTTCGTTTTGGCATGATCAGGGCCGACGGTTGTAGATGGTAACGCTGAAACTATGCAATTAAGCTGTATTAAGAAAAAACTAAAATTTATTGTTATCAAGATCAATACCATATTATAACCATATGTAACGTAGTCAGAGAGATTCAAAATCAACTGATAGTCATGCAAGCTCAGAAAAATAGACACACGTCTTCAGATACACATATAAAGACATACGCTGTCAAACAGCAGCATGGGCTAGCTGAAACCGGTTATCACGGATAGAAGGTCCGTGCTAGCGGGAGGCACATACACATGTAAGGACGTACACTCACAGACACCGACGCACCCAGCCGACCAAAAGAGTGATATGACTGCCTAATGTTGAGTTACTGTAGGATAGGTTTCGCCTTATGACATCCATTGATATTTCATGAACCTTGAGCAGAGTGGAATTGTGCCAAATTTGTCGCTGCATCTTCAAACTTGTGGGTGAGGATAATCAAAAAGTTCCTCAATTTTATAATACATTTTGAAACTTACCGTTATATATATTTTCAGACTGCAATGGTTTCGGAACACATAGTGGAAGAAGTTCGGAAGGTACACCTCTTGTTTGAAGGTTGTTTTGAAAAGAAGCGTTAGATGCTCGTCTCTGGCCACCGCTAGTAATCATTGTCTCAACAACCGGGGGTGATATCCATTGCGGTAAGGTAAATAAAGCAGCTCCAGCTGCATAAATAACAAAACTCCACGTTAGCCAACGTCCTTTATGACCACGTTCGCCATAGTGTGTGGCGATTATTGTAAAAATAGCAGAAATAATATTCGACGAGGTTGCTAGAACACCAATTTGGGTACTGCTTAGTGCAAACTTTCGTATTAGCGTTCCAACGACAGCGTTAAATATTCCACCAGTGCCCATATGGTATCCGAACGTTGCAAGACATACGGCTACTAACAGATAGTTGGGCGAGTTCAAGAATTGTATCGCAGACGGAGTAAATCGAAACCATCCAAATTTGCATCTACGACTGTGCGACCGTTCAGCCATTATAGTATATATGTAGCCTTGCAATTTGACGGTTCTAGTGTCTTTCTCTGAAGACTGTCTCGTCGACGATTGTATCAATAATAATACTGTATAGTTCTGTGAAAATATACAGGAAACAAATATCAAAACACCAAAGCAAACGCCGTGAGCTGTCAAATTACCTTATATTTGTAAAGTTGACTATAAATATTGGCATAGCAATAACCTTATGTTAGCGTTTAGCTCTTTATGAATATTACTTGCTCTCCTTCAGTACCGCACGCCTCCGTCTTGACCTTTTTTAAAAAGCAAAAAATTTTGCTATTTACCATAGGTGACCAATGTCCTTGCCATACGGACATTTTCTTCAAAATATTTTCGCATATTTTTCCCATTTCCGAAGTTGCTAAACTTTTTCGCGAGCTTTAGCATCTTCGGGAGAATCAAACATAGCTCAAAGCGAAATACTGAACGGAGTGTAATATGGCTTGAGAGAGTGGTGGACCCCGCACCAAAAAGGCATCAATTACACTGTTTATGAAGTACATGTTTTTTTCCGAAATAACAGTAAGCTAAGAGAAAAGACGTTTCCAACAAGCTATCGGTAAAATTCAAACTGCCAAAAATCAGAGTATAAACTTAGATTTGATTCACACATTGCAAACTTAGGTAATGATCGTCAACGCAGACAGCAACGGCTCAAAATGCGAAGGTATGAAAACTGGGTGCTGCCAGAACAGTTGTTATACTGCATCTTTCACACGATGAAGGATGCATCAAAACTGTCTTCATCCGGCTAAACGTCAAATTTAGTTGTGAAATATTTTCATTTCTGCTTGTTTTTAAAAAGCATAAACAAGAAAATAATTACAATATTTTATTTGCGCATGCCTCAAAATTTGAACCAGGGTTAGACCCGTTGACGAATATATGAAATTTAACTGCTGCAATTATTTACGCTGTAAACGTGATGAGATAAAAATTTTTTTGAGATTTTAATAACGATTAATCAATCTAGTATTTTATTGTGGATTACACTACATAGAAAAACAGAACTTCAAAGAGTAACCATGGTTCATAAGACAGCAGACTTGGGTTCATATGCATTCGACTTGTTTGTTGCGTTAACATTAAATATATTTTCAGGTTGTATCTGGTTTTCGACCTTTGTCATCTTTAAGAGTCAACATTGGGTTGTTCGGAAAAAAACGGCTTAGTAGATGGCGTCGAGATGCGGCAGTCCCTGATTCCGGCTTTTAGGTTTAGTATATAGCTGATTTAGGATTTTAACTTAGTCTCATGCTAAGGCTTTCGATTAATATATATCGAGAACAGCATAGCACGAATTTCAAATCAAAGTTACATAGGTTTGGTTTTCCACCGTATTGTGTATTTGTCACATGTTTATATAGCAGCAAATTGTTCATTATATATATTTCCTTTGATACACGATATTTAAAAGTGTTATTTAAAATTGAAATAGCCGCTAAATCACAGAACTTTTATCGATAACTTATAAGCATTACCGTTATCTTCCCTGCAGTTATCCACTCAACGCTGCAGCTATATTAATGGAACGCTCTATCAAACTGGGTAATTATGAATGATCTGTTAACAGAATTGTCAAAAGCTTTAGTTCAGAGCTATTTGCAATGTTTTGAGTACATTTAATTTGTATCTATTTTACTCGTATTTCTGAGGTTTATAAACGCCATTTTATCATTTATACAGCTTACCCGTGCGAAATGTGCCGTTTATGTTCATCCAGTTACGGACAGAAATGTGGAGTCATGTTTAGCAGTATATAAGTGAGTTTGACTGTCTGTCCTAGAGATTTATTTGCACATAACCCTATTCGGCTTGGAAGCGAAGCCTGGGCGATCGAATTTAAATTTACTATAGGGTTGCCCAATGGAATGTAATCTTGGATTGCGCTATCTGGCAAAAATTGAAATCAAAAGTACAACATTTTGCCCGTGTCAAATATATCGTTGATCGTAGCATCCGCGAAACAATAGCACACGGCCAACTAAGATAACATTTTATTTTATGGCGTGTTATTTAGTCAGTTTTGAGCTTGCACCTTTTTTGCTACATATACAAAGTATATAACATCTGCTGTATTGACTGTACAACGGTTTATTGTTTACAACATGCAATCAAGAAAAATGTTATTTTATTTATATTTTGGCACTCATTGGGCTGATGAGAAAATTCGTGAAATTGTCGCACAGCGATAATTTTGGTATATTCAATCGAAAGTCGAAGAATGTCGTTTAGTATAGAATTTGTGTTTTTCCATTAAAACTAAAAATTTGATTTCTTGAATAATGCTTTCAATTTTTTAACGCTAAGCCGAAGCCTTGAAATTGTCTAACTCCAAGTTGGAATGAAACAAGTCACAATTAGTGGTGATCAATTCAAATCAATTAGTGGTGGCCAAATCAATTAATTTGAGGTGTCTCTCTTAGTTCAGTCCAAATTTTTAGTCGCTAGAAGATGTAAAGAATGCCTTTTTGTACAAAAAATGCAACTCTATTGATTAAACGTTGCTTAAAGTTTAAAAAGGTAGTGGCTGTCAATACGATTATCGTATAATTAAACTGTTCTACAAACAACTTTGCAAATTATTTTAGAAGTACGTTTGATAATTACATAGCTAGCTTATATTTTTGACGTGTTTTTAGACACCAAATATAAAAGAAGCTAAAACTAAAATGGAGAAGTTAGTGCTAATAAACTTTTTATACGCCACCCAAAAAATATAATTAGCTTATCAAGATATATCGATATAAAAAGTTATATAACTTTCTTGATAAACAGGAATACACTGCAGAAACATTGATCCTTTAGTACATACACGATTGAAAATCCGAAACAAATAATCGCATCAGACTTTTTATGTCATCAAAAACATTAGACAATATATAAACAACAAAAGTGTTTCTAAGAAATCTAAAATAAATAAACAGCTATACTAAATAGGCCCACCTCCATGTCACCCATAATACACAACGTGGCTAATAAGTGAAACATATAACAATACTTGATTGTAACTGCACCAGAGCCCGCTCATAATGAATTTTAAATTCTGCTATAGCGAACTGTTCGTTTGATTACAGGCAAATTGTTTATAATAATATAAAGGTGGATATAGTGGAAATTTGTTTAAATAAATTTTTTATTAGTCTCAAGCGATTTCACTGTAGGAACATTCTACTGTATTTTGCTGAAACATGGCCAATTTCCCCACCGTAGGGCCAGACTAATATTTATAATTATACAGACATGATTTACATCATGTCAAACAATTCAACCAAAAAAGCTTTAACTACATTTTGTCAAGGCACCTAACAATAGAGATTAACTGCCTTACAATACATGCTTCCCGTTATCTATTCCTGTATTATGTTTTATGCTATTTCAACACCAAATATTTAAAGCTGTTCTTAAAAAGTTGAATAACAGGGTAAATCTAAGACTGAATAGTGGATAAATGTGTGGCGCTATTCCCCACTCTAATACTCTCACGTTTTAGGATATAACAAGCGTCTTCGGCCTTAATTCGATGATCAACTCTGCAGACGTCTGAACAAAGATCAAGCGTACAAATTGTTTGACCATCGTAAACTGAGGAGATCGACGGTAAGGTCGACAACGCCCGTAACACAAGAGTAACGTTGAGGTCATACTATTCCTCTCCACATACCATTAATAATTATAAAGCACAGCATTGGCTTTATGTTATATAGTATATATATCTACAACAAATTAGTAATTTGTGCCCAAGTTTGTATAGCTCAGCGCCATAAGCATAAGCTTGGCCATAACAAGTATGCCAGCCATAAGCCATAAATGCCAGGCAACCATAACGGCATCAAGCATTCCTGCGGTTATTAATACGCTGTCATTTTTGCATTAATTTTAACTCTTGACAAACAAATCAAACCCAAATATTCGGCAAATGAATTAAATTTTTGCACATTATCGCTTAGGTTAGCATACAAAAATTATATGATGATTCGATATAATTGTGAAATTTTTTATTTCTGTATGTCTTAGTCAAAGCGTGGAGTGCAAACTAAATTCAGCTTAAAATAGACTTAATAGCTGCTCATCTTGACGCAGTCGTTATGACGTCTGTTTACGGAACGCCTTTAGTAAGAAAGGATAAAATGAGATTTGTGCTTCAAACTATTTAAATTTGTGTTTTCAAGACTGCAGGTGGCGGAAGCTTTTGTGAGCAAAATCAAATATCAACGTGCTGTGATATTTTTCTCATAGGAAAATCAATATTCAATATCTTTGTGAAATTTTTTTCGAGGAACTGTTGTGCAACCAAAGATGTTTATTAATATAGTTAACATTTACTATTTCAGGTGCTACAAGTAATACGTGTGAAGTAGCTCTATTTGAGTTGCACACACCGACCTCTGGTCGAATCATTTGCCATCTTTTTTTCCAAATATCTGAACGATGCATTACGACTGATCCAACCTTGTACCGTGTGCTTAAAAATCAGTTGTATCCATAGTAATGATAGCTGTTTTGGGTATGGTATGGCTTCCGTACTTTCTTTCAAACTATACTCCTACATTAACCCTTTAATGCCCAACTCTTCCAATCGGCATCAGCGCATATTTCAACGGGATGTACTAACTAAGTATCTCGCGTTACATACGTTAGCACCATCGTTGTTATTTGTAAGTCGAGCAACAGCTCCCATGTAGCTCAGTGGTTTGCATACGCCATTCTCAGCAATTTAATCAGGATTCAAATCGCGATGCGAGTTTGTCAATCTTTGTACGATACAGATACTAGTGCAGGTTTATGAAAAAATAGTTAGTCGCTTCACCAAATTTGTCATGCCAAATTTCCCTAGTTGGCATCAGCGCACATCGCAACGTGTGGTATATACTATGTTTTTCGCGTTACGTACGTTTGCACGCTCGATAATATTTGCTCGCTTTGTAATCTTCTCCAAGAAGCCGAAAAACAGCTCCCAAATAGATCAGTGGTCTGTGTACGCCGTCGTCATAGCTGCAATTGGGGTTCGAACCGCTGAGCTTGTTTGTCAAGCTTTCTGCGATACAGAAACTAGCTCAAGCGTTAAAGGGCTAAATTATGATTTATATAAATTTCGAATGGATAATTTTGTATACTTCAGACATAAGATGAATAAATAGCGAGACAGTGTTTGAAATATTATGCATGAGAATCGTTGTTTTATTCAAACGTTCGGATAGGAATTTAACACTTTGTGTAGTTTAGCTTAGGCACCAGTGTCGCAAACTAATTTGCTATCTGAGAAATCCACAGTTTGAAAACCAGTTTAGCTGCAGGTGGCAGAAATGAGCAATTTCACTTTTTATTTGACGCTCAAAAATTATAATCTACGCATGGCTTAGGCACCATCTGTTAGGATTTTGTCTTAATTCATTCGTTTGATTGTTTTCTCATTGTATTTATTTAGTGTGTTTATGATTTACGGCATGGCTGAGGCACCATATGTTAGTATTTTGTTTTAAGAATGGTTTGATTGTTTTCTCATCGTATATATCTAATGTGCCTATAATTTAGGGCATGGCTGAGGCACCATTTGTTATAATTTTGCTTTATGAATGGTTTGATTGTTTTCTCATCGTATATATCTAATGTGCCTATAATTTAGGGCATGGCTGAGGCACCATTTGTTAGAATTTTGCTTTAAGAATGGTTTGATTGTTTTCCCATTGTATGTATTTAATGTGTTTATGAGTTCAGCGTTTGAAAATTTAGATGCTTGTTATTTTCTTTTTTTTTTGGGAGCTCACTGGTACGACAGGCTACATTTTTCTCAAGCCTGTTATTTTAACCTAAATAGGCAATAATTACGACATAAAATTTTATCTGCGGTTGTAGATTTCGTAGTACATACTACCGGGAAATGAAAAATAGCATGACGATGAATTTTGTAACAAGATAATGCCTGAATTTATGTATACGCCTTGAGTACGTAATAAGGGAAAATTGAAGCTAATTGTATATAAAAAAATTAATGAAAGCGGTATTTCCCTGTTATGTTAACTAACTAATAACACAAATTTTAGGTTACGATCGGCACTGGCGGAGCAAGGGCATCGCATACCCCCTCTCCGCGTCGAACATAATTTTGTCAAAAATTGGGGAACTTGGCAAAAATTGATGAAAAATGGGCAAATATCGGTGTAAGATTGGCAAAAATCTGGGGAAAATTTGTCAAAAATGGGAGCAAATTAGGCAAAAATTCTGTAAATTTTGATTCCTAAAAAATTTCAAAGGATCCCACCCTTGGATCCCCCACCCTGTATCCGCCCTTGACGATCGGTACGTATGTGGTCTTACATGCTAATATGGAAGAAAGGATTTATCTCCTGAAGCTCGAACAGCCTCACAGAGCCTCGCCGACCCCCCCCCTCCGGGAGGTAACGTGATCACCCTGGGAGGTAGCGTTATCCTCCTCTGCTAGCCGGAAACGCCCCGAAAAGTTTGGCGACTGGCAAAAATAGGCAAACATACTGGGAAATCGGCAAAAATTGGATGGAATTGGCTACAATTGGGAGAACTTTGGCAAAACTGTATGATAAATTGACTATAAGCGAGGGAAAATTTTTTCCCAAAATAGGCAAAAATAGTAGAAAACTGGCATAAATTGGGTGAAATTGGCAGAAATTGGAGAAAATTTACTAAAATTGGGCGGTTTGTTGGCAAATAGCGAGGGAAAATTTTTGCAATTTGATTCCCAAAAATTTTCGAAGGATCCGATCCTTGGAGCCCCACCCTGGATCCGCCGTTGACGATCGGCACGTATTTGATCTTACTTACTCATAGGAGAGAAGGGATTTATCCCCTGAGGCTCGGGCAGCCCACCCAACAGAGCCTCAACGATCCCCCTCCGGGAGGATCTTTATCTGCGAGCCGGAGACGCCCGAAAAAGTTTGGCCTTTGGCAAAAATAGGCAAACATCGTGAGAAATCGGTAAAAATTGGGTCAAATTGGCAATAACTCGGAGAACATTGGCAAAAGTTGTACGGTAAATCGACAATAAGCGAAGGAAAATTTTTTGTCTTTTCTTTTAGCCCCCCAGCCCGAAGTTGGTCAAATTTGTAGATACAGAGCTGATTTTGGTACAAATCGATTCAGCTCGATGAGTTTGTTCAGAAAATACTTATTTTACCCACATCCCTGACAACTTCGATTTTTTGAGGTCCCATTGGCCCCCCTTAGGAACCAAAAAAAATTTTCTTCGGAATATGGTCATGTTGGGTACCATTCGATACAGCTTGATGAGAAAACTTAATGGTGTATAACCTATTGAAATCTACGCCACCGTTACAAAGTTATGAGGGTCCCAGTAACCCTGAGGGGCGAAAATAACATACAGGCCTTATCGTTCGCGATATAATAAGCCTAAGCATTAGTCTTAGCCTAAGCTAATATGAGACATACACTAAGCCTAGGCCTAAGTCGGGAGCCGCCGCCCCCGAATCCCCCACTATACGGCGGTTTTTCCTAACGTTATAACGTCCAAGGGTTGCGTGAAACCTTATAACTTTCTAACAGTGGAATAGATTTCAATAAATTATACACCATTATATTTCTCTCATCAAGCCGAGTCGAATAATATCCAATATGATCATATTCCAAAAAAAAAATTTTGGGTTCCGACGGGGGGCCATTGGGACCTCAAAAATGAAAAAGAGTGTCAGGGATGTGGGCAAAATGAGTATTTTCTGCACCTCTTCAGCGAGCTGAATCGATTGGTACCAAAATTAGCTCTGTATCTTCAAAATTGACCAGATTAGTGCTGGGGGCTAAAAGAAAAGACTCATTTTTTCTCAAAAGGCAAAATTTTTTCAAAATAGGCAAAAGCCGTTGAAAATGGGCATAAATTGGGTGAAATTGGAGAAAATTCGGCGGTAAATTGGCAAATATCGAGGGAAAATTTTGATCAATTTTGAGACCAAAAATCTTTCGAAGGATCCGACCCACAGATCCACCACCCTGGATCCGCCCTTGACGATCGGCACGTATTTGGCCTTATTTGCTCATAGGGTAGAAGTGATTTATCCCAAGAGACTCTGACTCCCCCACAGGGTTTCGCCCATGGGAAGGTAGCTTGATCACCCGAGAGGTAGCGTTATCCCCTCTGCGAGCCAGAGATGCCCTGAAAAGTTTGGCGTTTGGCAAAAATAGGCAAACATTGCGGGAAATCGGCAAAAATTGGCTAAAATTAGCAATTAATGCGAGAACATTGGCAAAAATTGTACGGTAAAAGCGTTGGAAATTTATTCCAAAATAGGCGAAAATCGGGGGAAATCGGCAAAAATTGGGAGAAAATTGGCTAACATTGGGTGGTAAATTAGCCAATAGCGTGGGAAAATTTTGACCATTTTTGAGTCTCAAAAAATTTCAAAAATTTATCCCCTTACAACTATCAATTTATCACACCATCCTCGATCACCCGCAATCCCCCTAGAGCTTCGTAGCTCATCCGTGTATGTATTTCGCTGTTCGCGTTTGTAACGTGGTTGTAATTGAACTGATTTACCTCAATTTTTGCAGTGCATGCAACATTAAATGGCTTGCCTGTGGAAGTATTATCATTTTGAGAAACTCTCGCAGAAAGATAACACGCCTGGGCAGCTGTAAATTTTATGAACAATTCTACTGAAATTTCGTCATTAAAGAATATAACCTGTTAACCGCTAAAATATAGCTGAAATTCGATATGGATAAAATATGACTAAAAATTTGCGATGTGGCTAAAATGTTCAAGTGCATAAATCTTTACGTTAGGTACTTGATGCAGCGTGAAGTCGTCATTCATCTCACTTTTACGAGAAGCGTTCTTATTAAAATCGCTTTTTCAGGTCCAAGTCATTTGGAAACTCACCTTTCATTTTAATATAAACTGGCGACTGTGACCGGAGTTTGCGAATTTTCCCAGTTTATTTACAGTGGATTTAGCACATGCATGCCCAAGGACCGAGGTCCCGGGCCGGATGAGTCGTCGAGGTGGAAGGGGGACTGGGGTGCGAAACCTCGACGACTGCGGTGCCGCTATGGGGCGGTGTCGGGACATCTCAGGGAGATCGACACGGCACCGAGAGGGAGGCGTCCGGCGCCCCAAGGGGGCCGTTCCCTATGTATGATGTAGTATCCTACAGTAAATGTTTAACCTCTATATTATGATCATAATTCGTCGCACGACGGAATTCAAAACTTAAAGCACCAATTGTGAGTAAACATATTTGTAAGATTATGTCTTATCATCTGTGGCCAATTCTGTTTTATGCGGCTTTAAGCAGATTTAGAACTTTTCTGAAATGAATTGGGAGATCATACCTGTTTAAGGCTATAATCATTGATCATTTCAAACATTTTTAAATTGGTTAAGCCGGAGTACAAGTAACTAGGTGATGCCCCTGTCAGTATTCAACTCTCTGACATCTGACAGCAACAAATTGAAAGGTAAGGAATTTTAGTCTGTACCGGAACACATATAGAGTGTTAACCAGTTTCGGACACATGTGTCCATCACATGAAATCTGGAAACGCCACAGATAATAAGGTTATTCTGAAATTATGTATTTACGTTGTAATTAGCAAATAGTTAGACAAGCTGTACATGGAGCCGTAACAGCCTATTTAAGCGTATAATTTTTGATTCTTTAGAGACTTTACGGAAAAGTTAAAGTATTTATTAAACACATCCGCTGTTTTATTGTAATAACGGGACGCAGCTGCATTGCGCAACTTCCTAACACCATGCCCGTACGACCTCGGCTATCGTAAACTCAAGGGCGGACCGTGAACCTTTAGAATTCTAACCTTATTCTTGGTCAGACCCAAGAAGCTACGGAGCTTAGCAGACCGCAGGCGCGCTTCACGGAGTATGTTCGGACCCCGCCTGATTGGTTGCGCACGTGTCTAGTATCTGGTATGATTGCTGAGGTCCCCAGGGAGGCTAGCACCGACACCTGCTCACAGGTCATGATGCTTGGCCGTTATTCCCTGCCTTAGACTCAGTGGAAGTTGTTTAGTTTAATTTAGTTGCGTTAAAAGTCGAAGTAAAATGAGGAAATTGTCCTAGAAAATTGAAGCTCAATCTTTTGTCTAGTTAAGCTCCTAGTATGCCCCGTGCTAGAGCATTGTAACCTATGTGGCCCCACATGATTCCGACAGGCCCTGGAAGTTTAATGTCGGATAATCAATGGCGTGGCCTGCTCTCTTCAATAAATTCTATACTGGCGATCTGGCACCGTGCTAGTGGGAGTTCTAGCTTATTAAAATAGCGTAAATCCCTAGTGAACTTTTCGAATTATTGCCGTGAACGAGTTAAATTTTGCGTGTGTGCTCCTATTATTTCATTACTTAAGTCCAGTAATAAAACGAAATAAATATACTAGAAGGCCATGCACGCCATGGCTTGTGACATTCTCGCCCCCAAGCCGTGACGGGCAGTGCCTGTTCGTCCGTGCGGACAAATCAGCAGTTTCCTATCGTCTCGAGTTCAAGCAAAACGGTACTCGGCGTTTGTAAGACAAAGTTTATTAACACGATCAAAATTTACTGTCGGGACGAGTGTCTCCTATCACTTATTAGTGGGAGCTGAGGGAATCGGTTCGAGAAGCTTGGCAGTGCTCGCAGCTATTGCTTTGGTTCGGTAGACCATGGGGCGCAGGGCGCTAGAAAGGTATATAGAAACGGAGCGTGCTGATACCCGCGCGTACGCGGACTAGGGGCCGTTATCCCTGCTTCAGCTCAGTATTACCGTATTTTCAGCTATGAGGCGTTTAAAGCAGGGGCCTTAGAGTGCTTCGAAAATTGCTCCTTAGCGCGTGCCACCTCAAGTGACAAGTGTTTACACACAGTGACAGACATTAGGCGGGCCTACGAGAAAAGCGGTGACCGTGTCTACCATTCAAGCTCTACAACATAGCTGGATCGCTACTCAGGGCAATTCCGACGATAAAGTATTACGAGGGGCGTCCAACAATTTATCCTAGAGATACACTCGCAGTACTGCCGACACAGGGATTCATTCTATCGTATTTGATGACCTCACCTACCTAACAGTACGACTGACCGAAAGGAGAAGCAAAGGAAGAGGGGTAGGATTATTCATCCGATTCAGGCAGGAAGGATGCGGTCGTGGCGTCAAATAGCACGATATGCCCTCCCAGACAATTTTCGGGGCCGCCCCAGGGGCGAGCCCAGTTGCCTGTCTTGAATATGTTTCCTCAGCCGTAATCTTCATAGGGGCACGGTGGCGGCACATTTTGCAGGCCGCACACACCTTGCCGGACGATTATCCGGTCTTATCTCCTAGCCTATGGGTCTTTTTGAGCGGGCGGGCATGGGGCGGTCGGCCCCGGACGCGTCTGCGTCTTTTCTTGTCTCGCTGTATTTTCTTGTTTACTCTCTCTATCCGTGCTCTTTTTCCTATACACTGCAACGTTGCAGTGTCTCAAATCCTCAGTAATGCAGTTGAGTTAGCACCGACTTATTAGTCGATGTTACTGTGTTCCTATGGCTGACTGGTTAGAACTAATGATTCTGCAGCGGGCTTGAATTCCCCGTGCAAGATCTACTCTTGATACTGGAAAAGTAAAATGGCTAGCACTGAAACTGTGGAAAGCTGAATCTAGGCATATATAGTACGCAGCCTAACGGGCAAACCGAGAGAAAACAAAAAACTAAACTCAGCGATCAACTCGCCTCAAAAAGAGAACGGGGTTTTGCACTCGCTCAGTTGGAGGGCTAAATGGTCAGAGCGAGTCAGCTAGTTTTCTTTATTGGGGTGGGGAACACATTTTCTATTTTTAGCGGCGGGAACACGAAGGGTTGCTCCCGCAAGGACACTAACTGATTATGGCGCAAGGGCCTGCTGTCAGTTTATTTAACTGTGTTTATTTTGGACATTGGTCTCGAGAGAAGACCATGTCATTGTACAATGGTGAACACTGGTAAACCTAATTGTTTCCAGAAAGTAGTGTTTTGGGTCAAGAGACTGGTGTATTACCACCAAACGAAGCGTTCTCGTCACCAAATGGGGTCGGCGGAATTTTGGTCGGCTGGGGGCCTTGTTCCTCCAGCTGTTTTTTGAACATACGGGGGTCAGGATGGTCACCGAATTTTCTACGGTCAGTCGTCCTAATGAAACTGATGCTTAAACGAGAGGCGTACCGAATTCGTATCTAAGCGCTCTAAACTCAAGGTCAAACAATTAAGCCGAGACGAACCCTAAACAACATTCCGAGTAAACAGCAAACACCTTAAGCTCAAGCTTCAATGCCTAGAATTTGTTCAATCTTTTGTGTCCCCAAATTTTCTTAGCTCAGTAGAATAAAAGAAATTCTATGGGCTTCCTAAAACCCGACGGAGACTAGCCCTCTATCCCTAAGCTGCTCTTCTGTCCGACCTCAAACACGGCATCAGCTTCGAATGGTCAACGAAACTGTAAATTTGTAAACCATAAACGTAAAAGCAAAACCAATTTCTACTAATTCAGCTTCGAAGCATCGGGAAATTTTACCGTGGTCTGCTCAGCAAAATTCGATAATCCTACCTCAAGAACTGTAAGTCATGTAAAGCGAGGACTACCAGAGCGTCCGTTGTGAGCTGTCCTACCTAACACCACGGGGAATCAGAAGGACTTCGACTTTGGTGGATACAATTTTGGTATCGTCCCGTGCAATCGCTCAGGATGCCCAAAACGAGACTCGATTTGTGGAGGCTTGTCAATGAACCTAATTAACTGCTTGTGAACGGCCTGTCACTGTTACATCTGGGGAAAGTACTCTCTGTTCTCCTCTTGACTTACACTATTCGACCCGGTACTGCAGTCGCTAGTCCCCTTCCGCGAGACGGAAGATCTCTACGCAGGTCCTCTAACCGTCGAATGCCATTCCAAACTCGCAAAACCAAAAACACGGGAAAACTGAAAAGCAATGTGAAACTATAAACCATGAACTCTAGCGTCGGAGCCGGTCAGTAGAGTCGACCGAACTCCGCGCCGTCGAAGTCGAACTGACTCCAAGAGTCGACGCTTGATCGTAAACTCGGAATTTTCGCCTGTAGTTAAGGATGGCGATTTTGCCGCCGTCCAATCGTTGGCGATTTCTTGACGCCCACTTTTTTCGGGTCTTCGTTCAGTGTCCAATTGGGGACACTTCCGGAAATTCAAATTTTGACGGCTACCGTAAGCCGTCGATGTGATTAGAGAGAGTCGGCTTCAAGCGGATTCGCCGACATCAAGTTTGAACCCTCCGAGTACTCGGAGGTCACCCATCTGTGATTCTTGATCCAAATTTCCCATGAAATCCGAGCTTTTAAGCCTCAACTTACAGCAATTAGTGCCGGATGTTCGTTGAAATTTGAATCTTAGTTGTTCGATTTCCTGTCCCAGATTGGTTGGACCAATATCGTCGACTTCCAGGACACTCGATCTCCAAGAATTTTGAAGCTGTTTGCTCTCTTTTTCCTTGTTCGGGCCGCCAACTCGTCGTCCCACGCAACGACCAGCAATCGGATGAAGCGCTAATTGTTCGGTGACCCCATCTGCTACGTCGCCTTTGTGGTCTCGACTTGCAGGCCAATTAAGCTAGATTTGGCTTTGAAGATGACCTTCGCTCATGAGGACGCCTTAAAACATCGAGAAAAATCAAGTTGATTTTCAATTTTCGTGAGACTACCTAAGCTTCAACGACTCGCCGGGGGGAACCGGCGACGGGAATGCGTCCGTCTCAAAACCAGAGATAGAACAAATTCCAATGAATTCTTAACCGGTCAGGGGTCCTGCTTCAAGACCCCTAAAACCCGCGGGAGGTCTCTAAAGACACCCCCGTTAGTCCTAATCGTCCGTGTCCAGTCCGTCCCTAAAATTCTTAAATTTTAGCTCGTTTTGTACGTCGTGTCCTATTTCGTCCAATGGTGTTTCTGTCTTTATGTATGTATACATACATATAGATAATACATACATATCGATATAATATATATACAAACACATGCATCTACACACACGAATGCAAGCAATACACACCGTAGACACTATGGCGTCCCGAGCGACAGAAAGGTCGCTCAGGATAAACACATATTTATAACACACCAACAACAACAACAACAACATGACGACGAAGAAGATCGACCAAAGATGTCGGTTAGAGAGAGCGAGGACAAGAAGGCAAAAGCACAGCGAGGACACGGGGAGGGCGTGGGAAGGGAAGCGGGACAAGGGGAATCCCGGGGAATTTTCGAGGGGCCGGGGTTAGATTCGATCCCAGGATGAAGAGTGGAGTCGATTGACACCAAACACGAGGGGGGTAGTCGTAACAGCGGGTCGGGATCCACACATGGATTCCGACGTGTATAAGTATGAGGGACTTTAGCGGGCTTTCCCGTGTTAGCGGTTGGGCGGAGCGGGCGTCGTTGAACTCGCCGTCGAATGGCGATTCGAATCAGGGGTGGAAATGTCTCGACGAGACGAACACCATGAGGGGCGGTTCGCCGTTTTGAAGTTGAGGAAAAATCTCATATTATCTGTGTCCACTAGTGGTTGGCGGCAGAAAGTTAGGCACCTTTGAGTGACTGCAGCGGGTCGGCGGAGATTCGGACGGGGGTCCGGCGCACGCTGTTGGATTTGTGCATTCATGGAGAACAAAACGAGCTGCTTCAGAAGTGGGGTGGGACAACGAGGATGCAGAGGGCGGGGAGTCGTGTCAGGGCATGATACGGCGGAATAATAGGGCAAAAAGCCCAGTCTGCCTGAAATAGGCACGCGGAATGACGGTCTGGTTAAAGGGGGAAAGGTAAGAGGCCTGGTAAGCACACATCATCATCCATAAATACCTATAGATTTATATTTTCACATATGTAGTGATATACGTAAAGGTGGCAGTCCGGGTCCTTTTGCGACCACCTAACTTAGCGTAAGTAGCGGTGATCGTGTCGCGTTATGGGCGTGATGTCAACATTGTCCGGGGCAATGTGATCCCTAGCTAAAGTCCTTCGAATACTCTGCCGATGTACTCCGGGCATTTCCGGATAATTACACTTCAGACGGGTGCGGGCCATTAAATTAACCCGGTATCCGTCTTTTTTAATAACTCTGCAAATTTCTTGCTGTACTCGAAATTTGAGCTGACCACATTTTGTTGTTTTCCAATACCACTGCTTAGTATACAGCTAGAACTAGGTAAATTTAATATTTTTCCATTCCTATTTCTTTAAACATGTTAATTTGAACGTACACCCGGGGGCCTCCTATTCCCCGACGGTCCTATCCGTCTGAGTTACAACATGTGGTGACGACTCCTTAGGCTCTGCGTGCATTTCATCGGTACGGGGCGCCAGGTTCAGTGTTAACAGTCGATCGAAACAACGTGGTCCTCCCTAATTCGTTCAAAGCGTAACACTCGTCCCGGTAAAATTTGGCAAACAAAGCAATATAACACAAACCACTGACAATGTACGGTATAATGTACAACACTTTTATGAAACGTACCATGTGTAATATAGTTTACAACATTTTATAAAACGAAACACAGATAGTATACGGTATAGCTTACAACATTCTTATAAAACGAACCATGAGTCACATACGGTATAGTTTACAACATCTTTTTTTATAAAACGAACCACAAATCTTATACGGTATAGTTTACAACACTTTTATAAAACGAACCACAAGTTATATACGGTATGATTTACAACATTTTTTCTTTATACAACGACCACGAATCATATACGCTATAGTTGACAATACTTTTTTATAAAACGAACCACAAGTTATATACGGTATGATTTACAACATTTTTCTTTATAAAACGAACCACGAACAATATTTGTCATAGCCGAGATATAGGTGCCAACGTGGTTCTGTGTGATTTTGGCGCTGGAATCATAAAAACGCTCGTAACGGGGCCGGAACGGTTCTATTACATTATTGCTGTTTTCCCATAATTTTACTCTTGGACTGAGAGAGCTTTGTTTATGTGCAAAGTCAAAACTATCAAATAACGATGTCTATCAGCGAAAACTGTATTCTTATATGTTGTCCGTGTATATACTCTATTACTTGGAGGCACTTGGCACAATATTCCGATAATGCTATTTCTTTAATCGCTCAGCCTATCTTGATGCCTTATGGTTTGTTGGATTGGGCTACCACTTTCCTTAATGCATTCATTGTTTTAAGAAAAGATGAAACAAGAAAGTTGAAAATGTTAAAACTGCATTTATGTCAATTGCTTAATGACTAACTGTCGGACTGCAAACAATAACTGAATTCATCCGAGTTCCCATGTACACCAGTATACAGCTATGTAAAATTAAAATGTTATTAACCCAACACTCTCATCGCATCATCTAGTAACATTCCATTTAACTGCATTCAGATAAGTGGTAATACTTGTGAATTTGATCACTTATTGTTTGCTTGTATAATTAATGTTTCTTTAGACTCCTCAACTGGGACAATGCTTTCTCGCGTTTGCCAAAATTGTGAATTATAAGCTCCATTTCGCAGTGTTATTGTCGTCATAATAGAGCGTGTTATAATCCGGCAGCTAAACTGTGTTAACCATTTGAAATGCGCGTGCGACGGTTGTCTTGAAATCATCCGACCAAAAGTAAAGGCAAAACGATATATTGTCTTGGAAAAATATTCTGTTTAAAACTTAGGTATCAAGCTTACCTATGCCGATATCCGTAAAAATGGTAAGATTGATATTATAGCTTCATAATATGCAAGCATGCCAAAATGTTTATAAGTTGGCAGTGGGTTTTTAACCAAACTATGTCCAATTTACAATGTCAAACTTGACTGAAAGTTTATCCCTTTCCTGGCATCCTAAAAACCAGTCTAAGCTTACTGTTAAAAGTGCTGCCTGTCCAAGCTCTGTATACTGCTATGGCGTACTTCTCCAGAAAAGATAAAAAGTTCAAATGTGGTCATATATTGCTAAATACTAACATGTTTACTTTCAGGCGAGGCAGATTATTATATGTGTAATCCACGCCGTTAAAACTTTTCGTCAATTTCTTTAAATCAGTACTTATTGTTAACGATTAAAAATCAGTCGAAGCTTACGGTTTCAAGTGCTGCCTGTCCAAGCTCTGTATACTGCTATTGTACTAGGACCAGTTCTGGCCCTAAGGGATCCCAGCTGCACCACAAGTTTCCTCAGCGTGTGGTGCCCGGACAACCCCGGCTTCCACGACTCCCCGGTGATCTATGCGATGACCTAAGGGAACCGCTTAGCTTAGCAGGCTGCCGGCGGGTTAACCAGGGTGTTCGGCCTGGCCCCTATATTGACCCACGTATCTAGCGGTATGAAGGTCCCCCGAGGGAGAGTCAACCCTTAGGCCTGCCCACAGGTAATAAGGCTGACTCGCCTTTCCCTCATTATCCACTTGGTCCCCTAAGCGGGGTTCTCTGGTCCTGGTGTACCCTTGGCGAGGTTCCCCGTTGGGGTGTTTCTATGAGTTATTGTCCCGTCCTAAACCTAAAGTAAAACACGACTGGCCTTACAACTTAGATTGTGACAAAGATTGGTTACCTACTTTAACGTTGGGGCACTGAAGCGGAGGCCCCAGTCCCTTGGATGCCTAGACTTGGGATTGCATGACCATTACAGGGTCAAGTGCTAAACTGTGAAGGGTGTCAGACTTTGATGTTGGAGCGAGCAGTGCCAAGAAACAACCTATCCGATGCGGTGGTTAGCGGCGGAGAGTCGCGGCAGATTCAGGTTTCCGCCAATTCGGACCTGCCCGAGTGCTAGATGGGACGCGACAGAGGAGTTGGCCAAGTAACCTGAGAGGCGAATACACGGGTGCTCGCGCCAGCGAAACTGCATCGAAGAGGGACGACTGGGTTAATTTCAACTCATTAGTGCGCTAAATTAGCTTTCGAACAACAACGCGAGGGTGCTGGCGCCAACGAAGTGAATGCAAAAGGGGACTCTTATTTGATTTAAATTCACTGCTTCCTCGAACTCGCTTTTGAACCAATCCCTAGATTCCGTTGAGATCTAATCCTAACTTGTGTGGAGGTTCTAATCTACTAATAAGACGTTCCTAGCTGCTTCAGAGAATCACACACGGTTCAACTGATTTACTGTTGAAGTCCTTTTTCCTTGCACTCAGCACACTTTATAACAAAGCCCAATCGGGGCGGACAGCAGTAGATTCATAACACACGAGTGTATATAATAGTATGCAATTCGGGTACCCCGGAACGAGTACCATATCCCTATCAAAACGATGCGCCTAGACGATATTTGATTCACTTGTGCCCCTAATGTATAATGAAAAACGATTTCCCGGCGACTCCACAGTTCCGCTACGTTTGTGGAGCATCCAGTGCACCTATTAAAAGTCTATTAAAGTTTTCTCTCTGTGTAACGCGAACTCCGAAAAAGGGCCAGGACTGAAGGTCTATAAATTTCAATGCAATTGCGACAAAGGCTGCGGGCGGCC
>JASANE010018455.1:0-36487 GCA_030248225.1 Trileptium ribeirensis | reverse complement strand
ACCCTTGAGGTTACGATAGCCGGGGTCGTATGGGCATGGTGTTAGGAAGTTGCGCCATGCAGCTGCGTCACCGGTTATTACATATATACAATCTCATATAATCTTTACGTCCAGCTTTTCCACGCATTCTGTCAATCACGATAGCTGGATATGTGTGAATAGGACAGTCTAGCCACAGAAATAGAGCAAAATAAGTTTGATTAATGGTGGATTTTTCAATGTATTATATCCAATGCATGTGGTCCTAATGGTTTCAAACTTACACACATCAGCTTTTATGAAGGTATCCAGGCATGAAATTTTTCAAAGAAATTCTGTTACTGTTTCTTTCGAGATGCTATTTTCGTGTGGCATGCAGACTGCGGAGGTCTGACTTGTGACCCACTTTTGCGACAGCAAATGAAATGTGAATTGCAATGCAGTTTGGCAAGTTAAAACAATATTACAGACCGATGGCTAAGACAAAACAGGAAATTCAAGCGCTCTTCGCAGGCTAACACTCCGCTAAATACATAGTTACTGCTGTCAGTACTTCTAAAATACTCGGAAATAAATTTAGGTTGGCGCACATTAGGGGTCAATGAATAATAACGTAAAAATATAAAGACGTTATACGACAAAAAATGTTCACATTGCGACCACTGACATATATAAAGACGTTATACGACAAACACTGTTCACATTTTGACCACTAACAAATATATAAACGTTACAATCCTAAATAGGTACTCCGCTCAGAGTAATAATATCACTATTTAAATCTTTAATACAGAACGAAACGTTTATTACCTAATCATCTACTTCACTAGTTAATAAGTTGCAAGTTATAATATTGATACGTCAAAATTTATTCATAGGTAAAACAAAAAATACGACAGGTACATGTAATTTTAAAATCATCTTTCAACATAAAAGTAAATTCTTACGAAGTGCAGGTCAACCGTTATATTTAATGCACGTTCTGGGAATATAACTATAAATTTTCAAATTTCTTTCACTCGGGCGAGCGGGCTATTAAAGTCGATAAAAAAGTTGCCAACAACAAGTGCTATCGCTATTACAGTAGTGTATAATAGCAACAGCGGGTTATTTCTAGAACTTTACACATAAAATCAGATACAAAAAGTCACAAGTAAATTTCGATTTCCCTAAAATTTCATTTAAAGCAAAATGTAACATCGCAAAGCGCCCGATTTAATCAAAACTTCGACAAACAAATACGTCAACGCTGTTTTAACTCTAGCTGGGCTACCAACAGAGAGCTATGATGCGAGTTAAACCAACAACATTACAATCATTTTATTGCTTTAGTCGTAGTCAATCGATAGGCGAACTAAAAAGTCTTCAGATAGCAAAATAGCCTAGATCAACTCCAGTACTGATAACTGTGGCTGAAAATAATTATGAAACTTCGCTTAAAATTTAACGATAACTCTAACTAAAATATAGAAGATTTACCTAGGAAAACCGTGTTCTCAATTTTACTGTAAAATTCAATCTTAAACTTAAAGGACATACATTATTTGATTGATGCAAATTTCCGTGGTTAAACATTGATATGTCGTGCTCCCGTTTAACTGGAATAAGTATATAATTTTAAATTGCAAAAAATATACCAACATAACTCAAAACGAGTATAGCACAACCAAAATATATATAAGCGAAACAATACAAAAGCTAAACACTGCGACTGCCACCAACGAATAAATCGTTCAAATAAATTCAATTCAAACACAAAAATAAACACACCGGATGGATAATGAATTTATTGAGTACAGTTACGGTCCATGACAAGAAACAAGCACGAGCTGCTAGGTCGGGACAATACTCAATGCCAGAATAATATACTATTTTCAGTACAAGCGTTCGAAATATTTAGCGGTAAGATTAAATCTTTGATGCCTAGATAATCCCAACTATAATTCAGAAGCTATGAAGCTTACGAATCTTCAAATATGTAGTGGCATTATATTCCCTCAATCCAAAAAATAATTTCATTTCTACCATTATTTACAATAGAAAAACATCTAAAACAGAAAAATATGTTTACTGCTACTTTCGTACAAACTGTTACGTCTTGCCAAACTATTAGTAGCAAATTTTCGAAAGCGTTCTAATTGTGCCATCATATTCTCTCAAACCAAACATAATTTCACTCCAACTTTGTTTAAAATAGAAAAATTGTTTAATGCAACTATGTTATATAGACGGGGTTAGTTGTGCTAAACTATCAGTTGTTCCCAAACCAAATTTGGTATATTTTTAACCGTAAATGTGCAAATTTGAGAAAACATGACGAATAGTAATATTTACAGAATACAAAGAAAAAAACATAAGTTTCTGTGTAAAGGTAACCGGATGAGTGACTTGAAAGTAAACTGAAATATATAACGCATTTTCACCGTTTGGTTTACCCCAGGTAATAGCAACCATTAATTGTTCCTCTGCTGCGAACCCATTGAGTAAAATAAAGTGCTGCAGGCTGCAGCATCTCAACGATATTTTCAATGGTTGAACAAACTAGAAAGCCGCATGGGCTAGGCTATAAAGGGTGACCCAACTAGTTTTTGCAAAAGTGTAGTGGTTTTGTAACGGTTTTGCGGGCTCTAACTGCTAAATTCGGGTTGCTAGCTTCCTGTGTATTTCAAGTTTACTGCGATTAATTACTTTCGACCTGTTTTATTTATTGGTGTAATTACTTTTATCCGCTCTTAATTATTAATAATGGAATATCCGCTGCCCTTTAAAGCTTTTTTGGGGAAACTAGCACCACTGTTCAAATGACCCGCAATTTAATGCAGCGCACATTTGTTAAAACGTGGCTGAGTGGTCTAGCGCGCTGTTTTATCCTACCAGTCAAGAAGGTATGTGTTGAACTCTCGTCGAACCTGAATTTTTATAGTTGGAGTCGTTTTTTGTTCCAAGCAAATAAATGATGCTCCTAACATATAAAATTATGAGACTAACACTGTACTACGGAAAGGTGATTGAACTCCTTGCCATGTTGTTCATTGATGTGACTTAATAAACGATGGATTTATATGATAAAATCGAGTCTATGTATGTTCAGTACTATTAACGAGCAGAACTATATATACAAGAATTGATCACAATACAACAGGCATCAGGTTGAACTTATGACCCCAACAATTGTATAAACCCAACGGTCTGTGTAGGAAGCATCTAGTTTTTAGTTAACATACCCTCTAAACCCTCAATAGAATAGTAACCATTTTTCATAAATTTCAATAAACGTTTGGTCGTATTTATATATACCGTCATCTGCAGTAGCCAAATCAGCATACATACTAAATGTCGCATAAACAGTTACATATACGCCCAATTATGTTTAAAGCCTTAAAGATCGTTGTTATATGGACGGATTGCACTAAATATATCATTCCAAAGTTAGAAACTCGAAAACAGCTATGATACAACAAAAGCTGTCAACCCAAATTTATGCTACATAATTACCAATTAATGTCACCTTTACGACCTGGTGATATTATTAGAAAGAGTACATTGGGCAAACGGCGCTTACATTTCACTTACGCGTATGCAAGATATATTGACCATGTTACCAAAACAGGACTTGTATTATTTGTTACCTGTATGTCGACACCACCAGATTACTTTAATAAAATACAAGCCTACCTAATGTGATCGTGAACCCAAATATGAATATAAGCTTATATCGTTTACTGTTTAAAATAAAACTTCTTTCATGGATAACATGATTTATAGCTGTTGTTGCAAATACTGTTTGTTCATACGAATTATAGTAGTATCCGAGAGCCATCCATGTAAATAGCAACAAAAACACAACTAGATAAAATGTTAACATATAATGAAAATAAAACTAAAACATACTGTACACATATTATGCTTTTGTTCAGACACAAGTTATATACAATTTATTTTAGAACAAATATAGAAAAACGCTAACTAAACAGTTAAATTGAAATCCCGGCAAGCAATCGCAGCTTGAATTTCTTTTTCCCGTTCACGACACAGCCCTCTTCTCTCAAACCAAACTTGAAGTATACTTAAGTGACTATAACACACATGAGTACGATGCTGTCATTTTCCCAAAATAATGTTTATGCCATAAATTTTATCAATACTCGTCGTGCGGCAGTGAGTTTAGCGATTACCCTGTATTAGAGGACATTATAGCAAGAATATAGCACCAACGAAACTGGTGATACAATTAGAGTAAATTAATTATAATGTTTTTGCTTATTGAACATAGTGGCGACAATTTCTATGCAAGAAAACCACAATAATTTTAAAGCTGTAACAAACTTTGGACTAAAAAATTTCAAGATGAGAGCACGAAAAACATAATTAACGATCGAATTTTGCCAATATAATTTTGCGCATTCAATATTTACGTACAAAGCGATTTTTAAAAGGCATTACTAAAATCGATACAACCGTGGCAATCAGACAGTCATGTTACATGTACGTTGAAACATGTCAACGAAATTGAAGCTTGCAAAGTGTGATTACTAATTAATTCGCTTGTTTCGCCATGCGTGAACATTAGGAATGTTATTGTAAATCTGTTTTACATACCAAGCTGAGATTGCGTTACGAAGAAGCATAAAATCAGCAGCCAAAATGACTGGTGATCGTACCATGTTAGAGCGCTCATTGCTTGCTCGCTCAAACAGCGACAGCCATTTCTAGCGCTCAGTGTATCTTTATCAGCATTTATTCAAAACAAGTGAACGCGAAAGACAAAACACGAAAAACAATAATAAAAAACACATTACAAACACCAAAAAAACCAGTGCCGTTTTTATTAGCATCCACAGTGAATTACAATGTGTTCATGCCATCCTTCTCGTACCAAGCACATATGTAGAAATTTCAAAATATATATGCTTAACACGAGCCAAGGTATTGCACCAATTGTATTGCTGAAACAGAGTTAATTGAAAAATATCCGGCAAACACAGGACAAAATTAGCAATTTTTGCACCTATTAATGAGAAAACATGGAAAGTATTATTGAAATTTTATGACTAAAACACTGTGCGGCTCCATAGAGCTGTTGAGAAAATGCAGCCAGACACCAGTTATACTATACTTCGCGACAAGCTTCAGAAAGATGATAATAATGAATACACTGAAAACATGAACACAAAAAATATCACTTATACCTATTATGAACACCGACATTATGAACGCAATATTAGACATTAGAGTGCAAAAATAAGGATAAATATTTTAGTATTAGTTTTTTTTGTTTATTTGTTTTGTTTATGTTGTGTGATCGTGTGTTTTGTTTTTCGTATCAATTTAAATATAATTTTATTGAGTGCATCTTTAGTGATTTTTCTTTGTTATTTTTTTTTTTATGTTTTGGGAATGATATTTTTTTTTTCTATTTTTTTTTTTTTTTTCTTGTATCTCATGTTTATTGCTATTTCGTTTTTTTTGTTTCTTTTCTCTTGGATACAATAAATATTTTAAGTATATCCCTGCATAGATTTTTTGGATCACATTTTTTTTTTTTATCTCCCGTTCCGTATTCTTTTTTCCGTTGCCGCCTTCAATTTTAATTAAATTTTTACCAAACAAAAATTCCATGACATTACATAAGTATAAAATCATTAACCCTTTAAGCAGATTTCTCCTCCCAGAAGGACAATATTTTTTCCACATTCTCGTAGAAGAAAATTTCATGCTCCGGGTTAAAGTGCGTCATTTCTGAGCTCAATCTATTTACTTTATTTTAGCAAAAATTGACTTCTGTAAGCTTAATGCGCCTTTAATTGTGAACGTTGACTCAATCGCAGGACAGTGAGAATCGACGTTTTATTTTTCAATTTTTCTTGTACCAAAGTGAATAGTGCCAACTACACATCAGGGGGCCAAACAACATTTTGGACTCTAGAGAATACGTTAATGATTGTTTTGTTCTCCACAAGCAACAGCAGCTAATACGCTGTTAACAAATATTATATGGAAAAATTGTACTCTGTGGAGTACGAAGCCCATTAGTCATTGTTCTTCACAAAGAACAAATGTTTTTCCGCGTCAAACTATAATTGCAGTTATAAATTCCGATGCCCTTTATAATTTTATACGTTTACTGCTGGTGGAAGAATTTCATCTGCTTGGTGAAATTCTTCCACCAGCCCCAGCCCTATTATTTTTCGCAAACAGGTTTATAAACTTATAGTAGAAGTATTTTATTGTTATTGGGTACGTAGTATATATAAATTGTCAAATTATGTCAAAACGGTTCAAACCGACTATTACGGAAGAGTCCCACAGTGATTCAACCGACAGCGATTTTTCTGGAAATTAAGAATCTGAAAGTAGCAGCTACAGTAATAGAAGCTCGGAATCAGAAAGCGAAGAATCCGACGACGAACTTCCGGTAACGCAGGTAATTTCCGGACCCATATGGAAGAAGATTGATCTACAAAATACTCCGGAGTAGCACGTAGTCCAAGATGACGATGAGTTTCTGGGTTTCAATATGTGGCAAGCGCAACAAAGCCGAAAGCAACTGTCCCATTGCCAGTATTTTGACCAGTTTTTTCTAATAACGTTATCGATTAATTGACAGAACAACCCCATCTTTATTTTACACGCGAGCGGCTCCAAAAGGGAGACAGAAAACAATCCAAAACCTTAATGAACCGATATCGTCCACCGAAATGCGAAAGTTTTTGGGGTACTATTTTATATGGCACTGGTTAGCATTCCGAATAAAAAAATACTGGTCTGGTTCGTTGCGACAACATTTGATATCAAAAAATATTCCGTATAAGCGTTTTAACGTTATGCAGCATCTCCACCAAGCCGACACTACGGTGTGGAATATGGACAGAAACGATCCCGGTTTCGATAAAATTGCAAAAATACGACCCTTTCTAGACATGATGAACTCAGCGTTTAAGAGAAATGTCGAAGATGCTGAAAAGTTTCAATCGGTAGATGAAATGATGATTAAGTTTAAAGGCCGAGCGCCGCATTCTTTGAGAACTTACATGCCGGCTAAGCCCGTAAAATGGTGCTGCACTGTATGGACGCGGGCCGGTGTATCCGGATATGTTTATCAAGTAGCAATTGCTGGAGCCGGCTCTCCTGCAGCAACAAATCGACATACTAAGCGGAGTCGAAGTGCTGCTGCGCAAGAACATGAACCTTGTGATGCTGAAAAATTAGCAGTTCAACTGGGCTTGTCTTTGGAGCTGGTAAATAAATGTGGCCAAAGCCGACAAGTGGTACTTTCCTTGTGTCAGGATTTACCTAAAACACTGTTGTTCATTACGATAACTATTTTGCATCATATGCGCTCGCTGTTGCTTTGAAGAAACTTGGTTACGGTGCAATATTTACAATTCGTGAAAACCGCACCGGGGGTTGTGAACTGCTAAGCGAAAAAGAGCTGAAAGCTAAAGGAATGGGTAGTTACGATTACAAATGTGATACTGTCAATGGCGTTCTCATGTGAGGTTGGTTCGATAAGAAACGTATGCTGCATGGATCCACCACAGCTGGAATTGAACCAGTTGGTTCAGCCAGGCGGTGGGATCGATCAAAAAACAGTTTGTTCAGATTCCCAAGCCACACATTGTCAAAGCTTATGATTAAAGCATGGGCGGCGTCGACTTAATGGACATGCTTACTGCATTGTACGATATTGACTTCGGGTGAAAAAAGTGGTACTTTAGAATTTTTTATCGCCTGCTTGATATATCAATTGTCAGTGCCTGGCTCCTTTACCGTCGGTTTATGGAAAGATCGGGTGAAAAACACACGCCGCTGTTTGACCTTAAACTGGAAATCTCAAAAGACCTGCTGCTCTATGAATCCCGGGAAGGTGCACCTGGCAATGTTGACAGCGAGCCTACGACGTCTGCTGCAAAAGTGTATCGAAAAGCGACACATGTATCAGTTGAACCACGTTTTGATGGCGTTAATCACAGAGTCCATATCGGAGATATCCAACAGCGCTGCAAGCATTGCAGCAAAAAACTTACTTCAGCTGCGGAAAATGCGGCATGCCACTGTGTATTGTCAAGTCGGTATCGGGACTTTCCCGAAACTGCTTCGACAATTTCCACTACGACTAAATTCAACAACTTTTCTTATCTGCAACGCATATTGACGTTTTATATCTAAATCTACATTATCTACGACGCATATTGACGTTTTTACATATGTAGCTGCATTATCAACGACGTGTATTATTGACGTTTATCAATTATCGTTGCGCATTCGTTATCGCTATTCATTCGTCAGTTCGATGAACATTCACATTCAACGAACATTCGCAGTCGTCAGTCGGCGATAATTCGCATATATCTGGGATTTTGGGGATGCAGCGCAGTTATTTGTATCAATTGACTAACGTCTCGATCGTTTTACGGTCATTTCAAAGGATCGCTATCGGCATTTCGATACAGGAAGGTAATTTTAACGAATATTTAGTTTTGTTATTTACAGAGAACAATGTTATAATAGCTTTGTCCTTCACAGAGGACAATTTATTTATTTATTAGCTATGTAACTATCATGCAAATTAACATTAAATCCGAAACAATTTATAATTTTTTAAACCATGGTCGCTATATTTCACGGTTGTGCAACAGCTATGGTTATGCTGTAATATATTGTTAACAACCTGGGCGATTTTATTGATCCCTGAAAGACAATTTTCATCGATGGATCAAAACAGAGAGTTAATCTGCGGACGATGGATGGGCGCAATAGTTTCGTTCACTTTGGTCAAACAATAACAACGCGATGGCTCAAAATACTCCAAGCAGACATTGTAATTGATGAGTACTGCTTAAATTTTTAATGATTTTAGCTATATATTGCGATATTTTATTTTTGCAGCACAAATTCCAAGACATTTACAAAAAGGCGTAGCGCTCCATTTGCAAAAACACAATCCACTAAAGTAGAAATGACATTTTTATGAAACTCTAACACCCTGATGAACGAAAACATATTTTGTGTAGCACGACATCCAAGACATTTATGAAACTCAGACACCCTGATGAGCGAAAACATATTTGTGCAGCGCGAATTCCAAGACATTTAAAAAAGCGTAGCGCTCCATTTGCAAAAAGCAACTCACTAAACTAAAAATGACATTTTTATGAAACTCAAACACTGATGAGCGAAAACATACAAATGCTGAGAAAAAAATTTCAGTTCTTCGTTCTTGAATTTTTACGCTTTTTTGATGTATGAAATGTCTACATTTGTAAAAGATCGAAGAAATTACATTTCAGCACCGCCAAAAAAAATCTCGGAACAATTATTGCTGTTTTAGTAATACATGAGCAACATCGACTCAGAATTTCGTGTATTTTACTTTGATAAATTAGTTTGTATATATTTAGAAAAATGAAAAAACGTGTGTCTTCCGCAAAAAAAGATATCCATATTTTTCCAAAATTACTAAACTCATTTTTGTTAATAAATAGTAGGACCTCCGACACCGTCAACCAAGGAAATATTGCCCAGTTGATTGTCCTCTATTTTGGGAATCAAAATTTCTATTGCGTAATCAAAATTTCGTTTTGAAATGAAGCGAAAGGAAGTTAAAATTTCCTGTGATCGTATAAGTTTTACGCTAGTACGTTATTTGATAGTATTTTAGTAAAATAAATTTACGTGGCTGCTATAGCGTGTTATTTCAAAATCACTTACAACCATTACAAGTTCGTTCAATCACCACAGTAAAATTCACCAATTGTAGTAATTATATTCGGCGTTTTCTCCACCAAGCATATCAAGCTTACAGATTTTTTAATTTGTTAACTTAGTTTGCAAAATATATAAATCAGTCAAACTATGAAATATCTATTCGCTCACAGCATTTATGCTGGTCACACCAGCAAAAGTCTCACCACTATTTTTTCCCAAAAAATCAAACATTGTAGTAACATGAAATTCACAAGAATATAAATGGTAGATATGATAATGTAAAAACCACTAGTTGTAATGTTCAGCGAAGTACCAAGCCTAAATGTCATAGCACGTATACTTTTTCATCCCTGTGTTCAAGAAACTGAGTTGAACTCTGGGCGCTTGGATCTGAATAGCACTCCCTACCACGGAGAAACGACGACACTCTTGTCAGCTCCTTGTGGCTCTCCACAACGTGGACAAACGCGGGCATCATGCTAAACCGAACTGGGTTAACCCTCTAGTTCGTATTATATTTAGTACCCAAGAGCAAACATATATACAGGGTTAATGGTGCTGTACACCCTACTGTGAAATTTCATTATTTACCACTGTAGCAGAAATAACGCACACCCCTTGTTGCTGTAGGTGGAATCACGCTTAACCTACTGTGGAACTGCGTTATTTACCACTGTAACAAGAATAATGCACAAACTGCAGTACTCGCCAGAAATGGATGCCGCCTTTCGTACGAACGAACATCGCACAGGAATCCAAAAAAATTTATTTGTTCTCCAACAAGCCTCGAAAAAATAAAAAATTCGCCACAACATTTTAAACATCTTACGAACAAAATTTTTAATTTATCGAGCGAACAGCACTCATTTCTGGCAAGGGCTGTACGGTATATTTGCATAATTTTCTGTTGTAGTAGGAATGAAATATTTTTTCTCAAACTGCAAAAATAAAAAGAAAATCACGATGATAAAAATACAAAAGATCAAAACACAAACATTAAAGGTTCGTCACACTTTCATCCAAGTCAGTTGTTGAATTAGAAATATTTTTGTTGCTCCTTGAAATTTAGCAAAAGTTTTAAGGGAAAACTAGAGCATAATTGTTGGTGGTTTGCAGGTTCACCAACATGGAAAGCACAACAATCTGCTCACACATGACGCTCCAATATACGATAGCTGGGAATCTTCAGGTTTGTAACGTCGACTACAAAATATGGCAGTGCTTGATAAACAACTTCTGCTCATGACCTTTAGTGAATATCGTTGAATTGTCAGGCAGTTGCTCCAATAAATTTGCACTGCTTCTTGTGGACGAATCAACTATACGTGATTAGAAGCAATTCCGTATGTACCGTTCATTGCTCTTGATGAACTAAAAAGTCCAATCGACTTAGATTGCAGTGGAGAAATTTTTGTTATCAAGCTCGATTTACCAAACAAAGCTATTGCAAATAATTTGGGTTAACAAATAATTTTTCGAATGTACAAGTATTTCACAACTACTTCACCTAATTGCTGCAATGGAAAGTCGTGAATCAGAGTGCAGTTAGACCAGCGTTGAGCAATAAGTAATACTCTTACTTCAAGCTTTTTAACTGCTTAGCAGACAGCTGTACGTCGTTGACTGGACACGAGAAGGTATAATGTTCCAAAACTTTCGAATGCATAATATAAACGAAATTTCCCTGGTGTTGCAGTCATTCTCCGATGTTAGTGGTATTAGAAGTCACAATTACCATTATACCAAATATCAAAAAGCAATGTATAGTTTTTGGTTTTAGATTATCGAAACTGACGTCGAGGATAATAAAAATTATGGTTTTGTGCCTAAATTCTTTCCGAAAAATACAGAAAACCATTTAGGCGATAGTAGCGAAAACCTTTATATGTGTTCCGTTTTAACATATTTAAATGTAAATTATAGCTAATCCGTACCAATAGGTACCATTCTTGAACGCAATCGGGTTATTGGTGAAGCAAACATGGAAAAAGCAAAAACGTAATTGCAAAGCATAATTTCCTAAAGAATAAACTTTTATCGTCCGTGATTACATTAATACACTTTGCAAAAATGTTTACATGGATAATGATGGAAGAGTAACACGAAATGCCACCTAAGCATTTTTCATCTAAATTGCCATGTCACGAAAAGTTAATCAAATTATGTAAATATTGCTTAATAACAAAAACAGTTTATTGGAGCTACATATCTCTGCATTTTCGCAATCGGCTTTACAGCTTCATCCTTTTAAAAACAAATTTTGGAAAAAAACAGCATTTCATTAACATAAATACAATTAGCAGAAATCGCTTCACATGTTAAACTTTTTATAATATACAGTGGAACCTTGTGATGCTAAGCTCTGGGCATTTCACTAAGCGTAATAAGAGAACTTTTGTTTTAAAACAGATTACGCGAGATTGCATATCTGTTAATCAACATATCACCAGACTTCATATGATTATCTTAATCTCAAAACCAACAAAACTTTTGTATATAAGTGTAACGGTTCATAGCTATCCGTAACCTAACGGGACTACTTACATTGTTACACTTGGACCTCAACCCGTTCACGTATTGTTTACAAAAAACTAAGCTGCAACATAGGCTTCCCTGTTTGTAAGTTGTACATGTATTTACTATATTAGATGCGTTGTTTACGTGCAGTATGTATTTACACTATATTAGATGCGTTGTTTACGTGCAGTATGTATTTGTAGACGAAGTGTGAACACATATTAAAATATACGTAACTTTGCAATGCATTGGAATATTGTGTATTTGTGTAGTATCATGTGTGCATGTGTTTATTATGCAATCTTAAATGACGGGTTCTCTATGTGCTGGAATATGTGTACTATTGCATGTTGAAAATTTTGTTTAGCTTGCAGGAGCATTTTTAAGACGTAGCTAAGTGTAGGAAGTAGTAGAAATAAAGGACTTTATGAGTTTATAGTAGGAATTCGGGGAAAATTATGAAAACTTATTCTCTAACGACTAAAATTCACTTAGGTTTAACTGAGAATTTTACGGGAGTGGAACCATAGTAAAATTTGGAAAAGTGTTCAGACAGTTTTCAGGTGCAACGACCGTAACATGGAATGGAATATGCTGTCAGACGCTCACGTTAACGATATATCAAACAGTCATGATAAGTCAGTTCGGAAAGATACTGATATCTTTTGTTTACGTAACTCAAAACAAAAAGATCCGGCGGCCGTGTCTTATGGTAAATAAAAACTGTGAAGACTAAGACAACTAAACATTGTGAATCGCATATTAGGTTAATTGGTAATATTGAACAAACTCAAATATCTTTGAACAACAACAATGTGGATCGTGAGGGGACAAGTGGTATTAAAATTAAGCTTTATCAGACGTAAATGGTTACGGAGTGTTTTATTGAGAAATATTCGAGTAGACAAGATAGTATCTGTGCGTTCAGAGGGGTAAAAATTTGATACCGCGTTTGAAGCAACGGAGACCATTTATTATTCATGATATGGCTACTCGTGTGATTTTATTTAAATTGAGAAGTGGGAAAATGGAGGTCACAATAATGCTCATAACACGTGAAGCGACGTATGTATCTGTCATAATTAGTGTTGATGTATTAATATGCGATGTATTAGTTTGTATATGTTTTCTCTACAAATGTTTAGGTTTCGTAATCGTTACCAACGACTGCACAAACAAAGAATTTTACGCTGGTTACGGGGATGTTGTAATGTCTCTTGGGATAAAGAAAACATTACAAAAACCTACACTTTCGCGAAATAGTGCCATGCAATCCTGTAGATTTTCATTATTGGTCAAAAACTAAGTTAGGGACTGTTGCAAACTTCAAAAGGTATTAACAGATTCCAACAAGCTGGTGTTTAATGCATTGCCATTAATGCTGTGGTTTCTCTCAAAGCGGATTGATTTTGATAGTCTATATAAAGCCCCAATTAAGTATCTCGTTTTTGGTAGCAGTACTATGAGAAAGAAAAATACTTGTCTGATTCACTTTGAATCTTCAAGCGGTTCAAAAATTACTGTTAAATTCGTGTAATAAGAAAAAAGTTTAAAAAGAAAAATCGAAGCCAGCATAGTCAGTTTTGTGAGTCCTTTCTTGGGCGATATAATAGTTATTTATTCCAAGAATTTTTTATTGGTGTAAAAAATTGTTCCAGTATTTATTCATATCAGTTTTTTTATTAATTTTCAGAAAGTTTTATAGAAAAATATGCTATAACTGTAATGTCAGAACAGCATTCATTAGATTCGCTAGAATATTGAAATTTTTGTTGAAACGAATTATATCCAAGGATTCTTGAGCCAAAATTGTCGGACCGTTTTGTTCCAATTTTACGATTTGGATAGCGAAAGTAATCAGAAATTGAGGCTAAATATAAAAGAATCCTGTGCATGTTAGATTGCTAGTTCGCAAACGTTTTAGATTCTTTGCATTATTAAAAAAGTTATTTTATACTGTCTGAGTTCAACTTAGAAATTTAATGGCATAATTATTTTAAAAAGACAATTTAAGTCAATATGAGAATAAATTTTGTCAATCATACCCGATTGCGCCATGCGTTTATATATTTTGAACTAGTGAACAAGTTCCGGGGTGTACAGTTTCTGAGCGGAATGATTTAATCATTTACTGTTCCGGAATTGGTGCAAATTACAAATTAAATTAAACATCATTTAGGATTTCTTTTTATAATAGTATACGAGGGGAGTATTCGCTTTATGCCTCTAACCTAGGCTTATCATTGTTGTGGTCGGAAGAAAATTAAAGGCATAATAGACATAATACGCTGTTTTAACATTGCATGTGTACGGCGAGGTGATATGCGTTACTATATGTGATACTATCCGTTCACCAGACTCTGGGACCAATTTCCGTTGCAAAAAATGTAACTGTCCTAAATGCACTTAAAATAATTTATGTTTAACTTTCGTGTCATTCTCTAGTGAAAAATCAGTTCATAGGTACTGGAAATGAAATTTCAAAGTAAGCCTGATAAATCTGTTACTAATTGCTTATAGTGCAGCGACGCTTCTCAGTTCATGTTTCCAGGTTTTTAGAGGGTCAAAAAAGTTGTGGTTATAGTTTCCAGTTGATAGTACAAAAATATTCCGTTGGTACATTACACATGGCAATGATCAAAGACAACTATCAAAGAGAGTTGGTACAAAATATAATATGGGAGTAAGGTAAACTTAGGTGAGTAATAAATTTAGCTTATTTAAAAATATAGCTTTTTATGGCTAGTAATCGGGCCATGTTTGAATGACTGCACGAATACGTGAGTAGGTAGTGTTACAGAGAAAATAAAAAAGGGATTTTTAGAACTCGAAGATTTTGACTTATTTTAAGGGTGATTGCAATACGGATCTTTAAAACGGGTCTACAGGCAAAATACGAAGCAATACTTTTAAAGATTTTTTGTTTTACCTCAACGCCAATCTGAGAAGTTTTATGTATTTCGCTACGTGTTAACAAACAGGGTTTCAGGTATTGCGTTCAAACTGATTTTTTATAAGGACAATAAAAAACCTTGAAAAAATTCGCGACCTTCCTTATACTTGTTAAAAAATTACGCGCTTCACAAAAAATTTATGAAATTTAAAAAATAATGTTTCCCTAAAATTTGAAAAAGGATTTTTAAACCTAGAGGAAGGAGCTAATCCACACATCCCATATTAATGCTTAGTTTTAAGTTTGATAAATCGCATGAGTTTTGTTTCATAAAAAAACTTTAATGTTTCCCATTGGAAGTGTGTACAAGTCCTTGTTGTTGTAAACAGAGAATGTGCTTGCTCAGTTTTAAGCTCAAGTTGCTCACGGAAAACCTTTCATGTCCACTGCTCTAGCCAGGTGATGAAAATCAGCCGCGTACCTGAGGTCACACAACAGTGAGGATGCACTTCTGGCGGCATCCTTGGTAGGCGGTTTCAACCAAGGCTGGGTGTGAGCAACGAGGTCGGTTGGACATTCCTAAATTGGTTTTGTGCACGTGTTAGACCACTCACTGAAAACAAAACACACACTCAATGTTCTGGTATCGTGTCCTTTACATATGTGTTCTTTAGTACATGCATACCGTCTGTCTTCGGCTAGGCTCCGGTTTAGTGGCCATATAGCCGCGTGTATGCAATGCATCCTGTGCTCAAGGGTAAAAATAGTAAAAATTCGGACAGGTTCTCATACCCTGTACCTATTTTTAAATGTGTTTACTTTATAAACAATTTGCTTGCGAACTGAGCTCCGGTTTAGTGGCCATCCAGTTCGACTTTGCTTGGGTGTATATGTTTTTCAGGGGCGTAATCCCGTGTACAAATGCTCAAAAAGGTTTTTTCTCGTATGAACCCTAACTATGTGGTTTTATACATCACATTTGTGCGTGCATTTTCGGTACCTTTTGCCTTATCGTGTAAAATTTTCTAGCTCATTTAAAACTCAACTCAAGGAAGTTGCAGTATTTTTATTTAACCTTAAAATGGAAATCTAACGGTACTATTTTTCTCTCCTCAGCTTATGTGGGTTCCCTAGATTGACCCACATGGAGAATTCATGTCCCTGTGGATCGCCCGTTGTCTTCGCGCGTCATTAGCATTAGAAACATTGGGTATTATCACATTAATACTGTCGCCACCTCTGATACCAATTTCGGTACCACCGATTATAGCGGTATTTGCACTAGAATCTCGCCACCGTCGCTTTATTGGTTGATCGAACATATCTGCTTAATCGATGGAACACGTTTTTGATCCGATCACTTATTTTAGTGATTTATTTATACTTATATGTGATAACTAAAATTGGTCGTTGAAAAATTATTCTTAGTTAATGTATGCTATAATGCAAAATGTCTGACATTTTATGGCATGTACTTAGGAGAAACTTCTATCACATTTCTAAGTATAACGCTTCATATAAAGACCATTCAATTTCTATTAACTCAGCAAGCTAAGACCACAATCAGCCCGACTGATATACGATTTGCGGTATTACGAGCAAAGTAAAATTATGCGGTGAAGTCAGGTTGATCGTAAGAAGCTAACAGCATTGTATTTATCAGGACGAGAGTGGTTGTTTCTTCGCCTCATGTGCATTCTATGACGTTAAGCGACAATAAAAACGGTGAAGCTACATACCAAGGACTCGGCAGGAGCACATCACAAGATCACAGGAGGCAATCCTGTTATGCTTCCGACGACCTCAGACACTGGTAGACATGTCAACTTCACTGTGCCCATAGAACTGTTCACTTTTCGTTTTACATCTATTCATAAATTAAACGTTTGCTAGTTGAACAGTGCTATGAATATAGAGATAAGCCACGCTAAGATGTCTCCCGTCAGCTACTGAAATGTTCTTATTTAGTGCTGATAAAGTTAATTATTTAGCCCTGTAACGAATATTTACCGACGCTACAGCAATAGTCACGGGGCGGCCAGATGGCGCTATCCGCTAGGGGCCGACGTCAAAGTTTTGTTCAGGATAATAACATAATTTGCTTTATTTTCTACCAATTTTAACAGCTTCTGTAGTTGACGAAAAGTAGGGTACTAATTTAAAAATTGCTTCAAACTGAACAATTCAGTTTCATTTAATAAATTACAATACTTTCAATTTTTTCAAATTTGCTCGTAACTCCCTCAGTATTACTCATAATTGAAAAATTTTATTAGACATAGGTAATTCAGTGAGAGAACGCTAGATCCGCAGGAATTTTTGAAATAAAAGTTTCCAATCAAAAGTAGAATTCTTGACTGCAACAAGTTTGACTGAAAAATTTCATCATTTATAATTTAAACATTTGAGCAAAGTACAGTACTCGCCAAAATGAGTGCTGTGCGTTTGATACCTTAAATATTTTATTCGAAATGTGTTCGGATTTTGTTCGAGACTTGATCGAAATTTTGTCGCGCTTTTTTAATTTGTCCGAGAGCTCTTCGAAAAGTGTTCGAGCATAAATAAATTTTGTTCGATTTCTGTTCGACATTCGTTCGTTCGAAAGGTACATTCATTTCTGGCGAGTACTGTAGGTCAATATTTTTATGCATTGTAATCTAGGATTTTCAGTTTTGCTAATCAGTCATAACTCCATCAGTATTACTTCAAATTGAAGAATTCTAACAGACATATAGGTAATTACCAGGCCGATGGAAACCGGTAGAATATATATGTAACAAGCTTGAGGTGCAGCATTGCCTGGGAATTACGCGTAGTTATGGTTGAAAATTCCAGGTCCTAGTGATAGATGATTTTGCGTTTCATGGGAGTACGAATATATAATTTCATAACTTTCTGCTGTAACACGGTCCTCGAGACTGTCACGAAAGTTCCAGGAAGAAGTGAAGGTTTTTATCTGTAAAAACACGTTATTTTCAACAATACGTCCCCGAAAAAAGACAAAATTTTTGTTTTCATGCTTTCACAAAGCTCGGTGATAGCCGTCAGGTATACTCTAAACACTCTGTTGTTTTAGAACATGAGCTTTTTCCATGCATATTTCCACAGTTTGAAGTAGTAATGCTCAAAAACTAAAATTTCCCAACACACTTTTTCGATTTTTAAAAAATAGGCCTAAACTGAAGGAATGTTGAACTGATAAAATGGCTGCAATGCTTTAGAATGGAGCAACTTTCTCTTGCTTGCTCCTCTTACCCTCTGTGGAGTCTTATATTTTCATCCTGAAAGGATAAGCAAAAGTTCGAGAAGCACGATTTTTTGAAAAAGCCAAAATATGTTTTAAAAACACACTTTACAAAAAACCATTACGCTTTTTCGAAAAAACCCAGGGACATTCACAGTCTGTATTACTCGGATGTTGTTTTGGGATAACAACTGTTTTCTTACGCTGTATCACTCTATTAAGACTCCTGAAACAAATCCTACTTCGTATTCATGTATAACCCCGGGAAAACATAATCAGAATTTGCTACACACCGCATGACACTCGTCCCTTTCGCACCACTCGCCTTGTCTCACCCATTGATATAACTACGTCTACACGAAGAGATAAGTCTACAGTGACGATTTGAGAACCACCGACGAAAACCCATATGAACTTATTTTGAGCCACAAATCTATTAATATACCGTTAGAAATGGTAATGTCACGGATGACTATATATGGCTTCGGGCCCAAATTTGGCCTCAAATACCAATTGACCCAAGGGTTCTACTTCAAATCTGACATACTGCAGGTAGCCTGCAGTAGCTCTATCCACACACCAAATTTCATGACAAAATTTGGCCAAAATTTTGAAAATTTGTCCATTTGCTACAGTACCACATGCCCTATAGGGAACCGACCAAAACAATTTATATACCCTTAAATAAGGCTTCCCAGGACACATATTTCAATATCAAAATGATTCAAATCGGCTCAAGGGTTGCCGACTTATGAGCAAAAATGCCCAAAAATGGACCATTTAAGCCATATACCCTGGGTACCCCCTTTTGACCCCCTGTGGCGGGATGTGGGTGGGTTTAATCGGAATAAAACATCCAAAAGGTACATCTAAAGTATTGTAACTTTCATATGAGCCCTCACACGTCCATATCGGTTTACTTTGAGATAACGAAGTCCTGTTTACAGAGAAAAAAATAAACGGACGCCCATCTTTATCATCATAGTGCGGCCTAGTGAGAATTCTTTGATTCCGAAGCTAGTGGTTCTCCATCTCCGAATTCAATTACAACTTTCACGGAAATTATAAATTTATTAAAAAAAATTTTACATGGTAGGGTCCTAGTATTTGCCACGGCTGCTGTCTACGGCGCAAGTACAGTTGCATTAATCATAGCTAGCTCCCCAACTAATATGGGAAAATCTATAGCACCATGTAGCCATCAACGTTCAACTAATTGAAAAATGGCACAATTTTGTAATCGATGTTTAGCATTTATAGCTCCGTGTACCGCCTCAAAGGGACCATGACACACACAAATTACTTTTGAAACAACGAAACTAAAGTGTTTAACCAGTAAAATAACCCTGTGTGCCCATCATTCACTCTCAACAAACAAAAGGCTTATTAATATTTGTTTTTATTTCATCTTATTGAGAAAACCAAGATCATGTTCCGACAAAAAATTGATGTCGCTGGTCAGGCTAATTTCGGTTATTCTATTTCTAATTCCTCGATTCGGGTTATTCCCTGGTATTACCTTAAATAAAAACCATAAATACTCTACGTAAAACTTAAGCCATGCCAATGCAGCTATCCGTGAGTTACAGGCGACTAGAGTGAATTTTTGCATATTTGCTTAAGAGTAACCATCTATTTCTGCGTTTCTTCGTAGTTAAAGAGAACAGTGAGATAATAACGTTGGCTGTATATAATATCACAAGCTATAAAGTGATTCTAACCAGAGAGATAAAGTTATTTTAAATAATTTCTTATGTTTCCTTGTAGCATCAGTAAACACTTAAGTTTGTATACCATATCCTTGTGACAATGCTTTTATAATGTGTAAAATAATTTTAAGCCTTTACTACTACATAACGACGTACAATAATTTCCGCTTTATAAGTTTCGTAAAGAACATTCGAAATGATTTGTATTTTTAAAAAATTTAACTTTCGACCGATTTAAATAAATTTTAACATGCTTGCTTGATCGCCATTTGGAAATCATAATAGGTTGTTTCTGGCGTGGTGGATATAGTTTCTTCTCCAAACATATAGATATAATTTTCATCTTTAAATAAAGGTACAACTTCACTGAAATAGATAACGTTCCCGAAAATAGATTCACCGCACAAAGATAACAACAGTTATGCGATGTGTAAAATAATAGATTATTGTGTTCACTTTTGCTAGTTTTACACTATTACTTTGGTCATTTTTTTGCACTTTTCAAGGGTGACATATTATGTCTTAAGTACCGAATGAACCAAGCTTGCTGCCTTTTTTCGCTTAATATATCTCGACAGTGTTCCTTTGATAAATAATTATCGAATATTAACAGTACACGTTACCGAATGTCTAAGTTTGTTCTAGAAATCGGATGAACGATACTATTCAAGACTCATTATACTGCTAATACTACGTGCTGGCAACGTTCGACACGTTAAACTTCATTTAGATTCCGCCGAGAACGAAGATCTGATGAGAAATTCTGTTATATTTGAGGTTGGATGTGTTTGTTATGGATTGATTGTGTAACTAAAATGGAGCGCTAAACATGATTGTAATTGTACTTTTTTCGTTAAAAGACGCGAGTCAAAAATATATTGTCTGGACGCACAGCTCAGTCTCTACCATTATATAAACGGATTTCTATTTTTATAGGTAACCGTGGCAATTTGAGGCGTACATAAGCTGCCGTTTCGGTTTTTTGAGGTTTTAACTCTGCTTTATAATTAAGGACAACTATCTTAACATATGGACCTTTTCTGTCGTGACACATTTTGTATTGTAGCGCCTATTAAGTATGTGGGATTAGAGAACGCCTGAACATGATATATATAAAATATACAACTTTACTGAAAATAACATTTGTGGGATTGTCATAAATTGTTAGAGGCCAAAAAATGTAAAATTATGCCATTAATTTTTTTTGCTCCATGCAACTAACGATGGGGCTGAAATTTGAAATAATTTCGTTGCAAGAGCTGTCGCTTTGCATTCTACTTTATTGGGTTCTCCATTCGCTGAAAAATTTGCCAGGGGGCCGACCTAGTTCCGAACAGGGGGCGCCCGATTTTTCCAGGGGGCATTTTGCCAAAAGAGAAACGGCTAAAATCGTGTCAGAAACACTGTCAAAACGCTTTTGATGCAGATAGAAACCGATTTTGAAGCGAATTTTGGCAATTCAGTACGGAATTTTAGTACAAATTTTGATCAAATTTCATGTACTTTGGACCGATTGGGAACAAAAAAAATTCCAAGCGGCGGTGAACCGGGGGAGCTCAAAATTTTGCCAGGGGGCATCAATCGGGGGCACCTTTCTGAACCAGGGGAACCGAAAAATGCCATGCCCCCTCCCGCCAAGTTGGAGAACCCAGCTTTAATTTGGCACCATGGCTTATCTATTTATTGGTAAAATATCACAGCTAGCTTAAGCACGCTCACAAGGTAGATCATGTATCGTGATATTAGTTGTTACGTCTATGTCGTCAATAGAAATTTGTTACTAGTGGCGATTTCACATCTCGACACAGTATAGTTGGGACCGCTATGGTAATGCATAGCTATGCACGTAAGGCGAAACATACTGTGAAGTTGAAGGGCTATGCGACATTTTGTCAGTGCTGCGAAACTGATATTTGTACACATGATGCATGGTCTATATTATGTTCGCTGTGGACTGCCAGGAGGTATAATCGTCATCTCGCTGAATGAGCCATAGCTGTGTCGTTTTTTAGCTTGGTGCAAAACAAAATCGGTACAGTATTATTAAAACTAAGCGATCGAAGCCAGTGGTGTTTTCAGTGACAGCGGTAGGGAGAATGATCATGAAATTTTTTCGTCTACTGGTGTCACTCATAACTCATCTTCGGAAAGACGCACACCACATGAAAAGTGACGACGATTGCTCTTTAGCTGAAAGCTAATGGCTCTGCCCATCTTTCTTCCGCAACAAAATGACCAAAACTGGATTTTAAGCGATCTTTGCGAAATCTGGTAATGTGTGTACCAGTGTTTCATAGCTCGCATAAAGATCACATCAGAAAATAGAGATCACTGACCGCAACCAACTCCTCGAGATCTACAATTTTGCTGAACAACACTTTTTCGGGGGACCAATCTCTGGGATGCTGTGGGCCCAAATATGGTTCGCCTGAACTTTCGCCAGAAATGTCAATTTTGTCAGATTTCGGGATGTTATTGACTGTTTGTGACTTCAAACGACTGTGATGAAATTTATAAATCATACTAAATACCGTAACTTTATAATTTAATGTCCAACGTGATTATACCTTTCGTGGATTTACCGGTCAACGAACCTGATTTCAATCTTATTATGGTCTATCTTCATTTGTTTGGATTTGCATTGCGTGCAGGCTATGGTTTTTGTGTACCGTGAATACGATGATTTGGTTATCGGTTAGCTTAGAGCCGGACGTTCGGTAACGCGTGAATTTTAGTACCCAACATCCCCTAATTATAAAGCATCAGTTAAATATATGGCAGACTATATTATATTGTCCGCTCGCTGTTGGCATCTACCATTGTTGCCTTCCTAAACACTGTCTAAATCAGTCTTAATAACTATTGTATGTTTGTGTTGATGAGATAAGCAAAAATACTTAGATGCTACTGCAAAACTTGGATAAAATTTAGCTTAGAAATATAATTTTATATACACTCTTATAATCTTTTTTGTGTCTGTTCTTTCATTGACGATTTTTGTCAATCGGGGATTGGTCTTATATTCTTTTACTTTGTTTTAGCTTTCTTAGTATTTTTGATTAGAATAGATGTGTAATAATTTGCCTTCAGATCTCGATAATAATTTACAGCAGTCAGTACGCAAAGCACGATAGTAGGGAATTACAGTTTGCGAATCAAGTTCATGTAATTTCAAAAGAAGGACATAATGGCTGTATTCACTAGCCTGCTAGCCGTCATCGAAGATCCACCAAATGCATTAACGAAGCCAGAACATGACTACTAATTTATCAAAATGGAGAGCTGTTTGCTGTTCGACAGCCCTAATTTAGCGCTGTTCTTGCAAAATCTAATACCAGGCATCAATAGAGGAACACGTCATTGCTACACATAGCTTACTGCATTGACTTACATCTCAACCACATCCTTTTTCATTGCGAGCTAGCGTTAGCAACTCTAGTGGGGCAAATGTACGAACTTCTGAACGATATTGTCGTTTAAGTTGAGACATTAACGCTGGCGGTTCCCATTAGAACACATAAGTTCGAACGTTTGTATAGATGATGTGACACACCACACCCGCAATAATGCAGCAGCAGTAAAGTGAGGAGAGCTCGGTAGGTGTCAGAATACCCTGATATTGAACGATAGTCTTCTATATGCTCTCGATGACCGTTTCTGGAAAAATATTCCAACGAAGACGACTATGACATTTAGTGGTGTTAACAAAGATGGTGCGGTACAGCATGTACCGTAGACACTGAATTACAAGGTAAAATTTCATATTTACCGACTATTAAAAGTAAAATCTGCAACAGCTACTACAAATCGAGAAACAAACGTATTACAACATTGGCAAGAAAGGTAATCCATCTTATCTCACGTGGACAAAATCGCAGTAAAGCGGCGGGACACCAGTGTCAAATTAATAAAGCTTATGACTGCAACATGCGAGTACATCGCTAATTTTTTTTGCTACTCTCAACAGCAGCAATACTGCGCAAACCCGCGACAGAGAATTTTTTCGAGCTCAAAGGGCTGGTTGCCGCAAGCGACTGTCATGGCACGACTCCTCCTGCCAAAAGAAATTTCTACAGGATCACATAAATTTATTCAAAAGCATAACATGACCCTCATTACGAATCGACAATCAAAACGAAAGTAAAATCAGCATACAGAATAGGAACCGTCTGGAAATTATAGAAGCTTCTATAGTCTGCCCAAACATAATAGAAGTAAATAGCGTACATGGTGCCATTGACGACGTGAAAAGGATACCATTTTGGCTATGAAACAAACGCTTTATAAACCCGGCCATGCGAAAGAAAGATACGACATTTACTGCGCCGTTTTGTGTCGCTTCAGCAACAATATTTCTTAGGTCTTAAGTGGGTGAAGGCAACTGCATCACAGCACGTGCTCAACATTGGAATTGGCAAACTTAATTTGCTCTGAAAACGATGTCTTCTATTTTGCATGTCGCATAAGACTTTAAATAATATTATACAAGTTTGACTTATGACATAAGGCTCAACGAATTCTGTCGTACGCCTAGGAAGCGGTCGTTCATTACTGCATCAAGAACCTCGAGCAGACTCAAACTTGTATATGCCGAAACTTTTCAGACATCCTACGCGAAGTACAAGGATCTGTTTGACATCTTCGCAGGGCAACCCAGGTTCGGCGATCCAGCTCATAATGACTGTAATGGATATGTATCGTTTGAGACAGATATTTTTTATGGTTTCTGGTGGGTGTTTTCTAAAGGTCGCAGGCCAATAATTTGTGTGCGTCGAAGGTTTTTAAAGAATTTCGTGTGCTGAACATTAGGCTTTGACTACTTTGAATATAAAAAAGATGTTTCTAGTAGGAAAGGGAAGCGGTACTTTAAGCGCAGTGCTCTCTGAGTTTGCTTTTTATGAATAAAACGTAGCTGTTGTACGCTGTCTTGATATTTTTGCTTTATATTCGTGATACGTCAGGTTCTATTATCGCCTTCATCCGGGCTTAACCAAGCATATCCGCCTCACAAAGTCCATAATCCACGTAATAGCCTTCTTCAGGGAGTAACAACGCATATCATCCTTACACAGGCGTAAATAACGTAACCGCCTTCATGAGGGTGTAGATAGAAGCAACCGTCTAAAGCTGGACGATGATCACATGTGCCGGCTTAATCTGGGCACTGTGCGGTTAGTTGATTTCACAACACATATTTAAGCCCAGTCATCTGCTAGTCGTCCGAGTCTGGGCGTTTAACGAAGACACGTGATAGGTGGTACTTGCGGTCTTGCGTTTATAGTAGCGATGATCTCATTCTGGTGCTTCACAGCTCATAGTTACATTAGGTGACAACGGAGGTATCAACGATAAAGTTTGATTGGCCGAAGTAGCTGTGAACTTAAGAACAGCCCTTAAAAAAGACGTGGTTCCGTGTCGACTGGCACTGTATTCGGACGTGTTCAGCGATCGGGACAACCCTCGACAAATTCGATATCGTCGTTAAACAGTTGGATCATACAATTAGTGACCGATTTAACAGTTTAGAACAAACTAAACCAGTTTTTAACAAGTTTAGATAACGCTTTAAAACGAGACAAATTAGAGATACATCAGGTTTGACCCTGCAAAACGAATCGATCGAAAATACAATTGCGGCCGCCGGATCTCGACATCTACCACCAGCGCAATCACGGATGGCGCCATTTGGTCTGACTCAAATAACACCATTTTCGGGTGATAGTGGTGAAGGTTTTCAACACTGGTTAGCGAACGAATTTGAAATCAAACGGGTCGGGCGCCAATAAACCGTTCTTGCTTGTATTTCTTCTCAATGGCCGTGCAAAGTTTATCTTTAACAGATTGTCCACGGACGCGAAATAGAATTTTGCACAACTCACGTCAAGTCTCAATAGTATGCTTATGACAAAAGATCAACGGCGTCATAGTAGTGATCAGTATGATATTCGGACACAAAGGACATGTGTTCACAGAAGTGGCACAGTCTGCGCTTAGCTATATGAATATAGATAACGAGCGACAAACGAAACTATGCAACAAGTTTATTGCAGGGTTGCACCGACGTATCCTAAAGAAGTCTAGTTATGGGACCGAGCACGATCGCCGACGCTTCGTTAGCTGCAGAACGAATTGAAACTAAATTCGGCTCACAAAAGATGGTGTGCCCAGGATCGATAATAGATTTCAGCTCGCACCAACATATATCTACGAACGGTCAGACAGCTTCTGAAACTTTCTACGGCGCTAGTGACGTTTAATCAGTTATCTAAACATATCGATCAACAAGCAAAACGGTAAATACAGTTGGCAGGTTTAGGTATGATACAAGGCAGCAAAATAACACTGCAAAGTAATGAACTATGCAACCAAATTATGGCTGGTTGTATTATAAGGTTGCCGATGTACGGACTCCCACAATTTAATATCAATGATAGGCTTATTTGTCAGCTATGCAATGGCGTGGGTCATTGTGCGCGTAATTGTATAACGATGAATTTGTGACGTTTTTCTGCGATTATTATCGACTACCAGCACATAGTACAGTAGAATGTCGAGCGCGGACTAATACGGGACGTTCTGAGAGCAACAGGACTATTGATTGGAGGAATAATAGTCAACAGCAAGTTGACAATTACATGCACTCGCCGGGACGAAATCGTACATTTCGGAATGAGGCTAAGGCAAAATTCTGCGACAAAGTGTGAGTAACAACAGATTGTGTGGCGAATGAAACAACAAAAAAAGGACGGTATTAGACAATAAAGTCAAAGCCCTTGTAATAACATTTATGGGTGCAATCTATAATTGTAAGCAATGTAGCAATGGGTAACACCGAAATATCTAAAATACAATCGATGGAACAATTTAAGCGAAAAGCAAAACATTTGAATCAAGTACACGTATGGCAGAATTTTTTTCTGCGAGTGAGCGAGATAAGCGAAAATAACATGGACAAATGAGCCGAAATAGATGGTGTGATAAGACTGTTAGCGAAATTGGAGACAAAAGGCAGGTAGCTCCAACTAATACGAACGAATCACATTTGGAAGTTATCGAAAGAATGTGTTTTCCACAAAAGACTGAATCGTGCGTATAACTGAGGTAAATAACGGGAAGTTTAAGAATAAGACAGAGGTTGTCAACCGAAGGTGACCTGGCACTAACGTATGAGTCGCAAACACAGGTTTCAAACTGTGATGGCAGATGTTTTCGGATAACTGGTCAAGGAATTCCATTTATAATACTGCAGGAAACTCCGGCGCTAAAATTTAATGCGTGTAATGTAGTCAACATATTCAGCGGAATGGTATCAAATGGTGTAAGTAGGGTGAAACGATCAGACGGTCGACCTATGAGTACAGGACTAGTGTCATAGGAATTTCTTGCATCTAGTTTGCAAACTCATGAAATACACATGTGCGCTTTAAAATTTTCATATTATGATCACGCAATGGCGTCGGTGTGCCATTATGCAAAACATGACTAACCCAACGTTGGCAATGCAACCATTTCAGAATTACTCGAATCTGCTGTCTATAGGCGCTGGAAAAGCCTTAAGTATGGCCGTGCCGTGAGTTGAAAGAAGTAGTTTTATTTACTGCCCATGAACGGTACCTGTACTCGTGAAATTCCGATCACGTTTACTGTAGGGGTCATATCAAACTGGCTATCTTGACATCATAAACAACGTGATATCAAGTAGAGGCACCACCGAGGTAGATTGCCGACTGCGACAGGAAGTACCGTTTTTCAAGCGTGACTGGGACTTCAGATATGGAGTTTTCGGTGCTGTTCGGTCAGTTCAACACAGTTACAAACTGCCATCGTACTGGACAACGCCAATTTGGCAGAAATTGCCAGAAGTATTTCATCCATTAGTACTGTACACATTCGACGAAGTGCGGCTTATCATGTTACAGCAGTGACGTTTTTCGCGCATTTCAGCAACAGCAGAAAATTATGGACATGGTCCGGCTTCCAGACAAATCTACTCTGAATAATGAATCATCTACCAGTGCAGCTGCTTCTCGCGTGGTCAATACATGATAATTCAGTACCTTATGGTGGGTTAGTGTGGATATTCGTCAAATTTGGATATTTTTATGTTGCGTTTAAGTTACGTTAATGATAATTTGGGAAATAATACGAACTCTAGTTGAAATTAATAATGGCTCTAATGATAAATACGCCGGCTGAGAAGAGAGATTGTCGGAGTTGAAACGTAGTGAGTCCACAGCACTGATTCAACGACAGGAGCGTCAACAGCAGCATCATACATTCGTGGATGATGTAATTCAAGACGTTTCTATGAGTGATAGGTTGCTCACATCGTCTGAGGAGGGGTAACCTAGTTTAATATTAAACCAGTAAAACAATTTAGGACTTACATTTTAAATTGTGAAACCCCGGAAATGGTAATAGGCGGAGCCGTTCCGGTTACGCTCAATGGGATAAATGCTAGAGCTCTTATCGATACGGACGCTCACATTTCATTGGTGTAGAAAGAAGTGGGATTGTTAGGAGTGATTAGCAATGTGTCAGCGGTTGCCAGTCACTGGCTACAGTTGCGACAGCGTCTGCTCATTTCGTTTCGATCCAAGGCTGTTTTCAAGCAGGAATAATTTTGGGAAGGCAGTCGTCTCAAACATCACTTCTCGTGTCCGACAACATTCCATACAAGGTTATACTAGGGCGAGATTTAGCTGGAAATGTTATAAAGGCTGCTTAAAAGGGAGTAACCGGAATTCTGATTCCGGCGAAATTTGTGTTCCGGTTGCGGTTCCGGCAAAGGGAAAAAACCATACTTGAACCGGAATTCCGGTTTAAAAATTTTGTTTGAAATTTTCCATATTTTTGCTTCATCTGTGGTCCAAACATAATGTAATATATGAATACAATGATCAAGTTCTATACAACAAAGCAAAAGAAAAGATTAACTTACTCAGCAATTTGCCGTGTGAAACGTAAGTAGGGCGCATATATTCAGTAGGAATTTTTCATGTTAACCTGCAGGAGCTTGGTAACAAAACAAAGTCAGGGCGATGCTTGTAGCAGCTATCTTGCACATTCAGAAGTTTTTGGGGTATGTTTGAAATAAACCGGTCCCACTCGGTAACAGAGTATGGATTACGTAGAAATACTTAGCGTAAAATGGCTAACATAAATTCCGTCAAGAACCAGCCACTGCGCTTGTAAACTTTGTAAATCAGTCTACATTGAAGTAAAGTAACGTTAATGTGCAACGCAGCCAGAAACTGCGTTCTTGGCAAAGAACTGTATTTATTGAAACTTGCGAGCAGTATCACAGCTTGTCTCATTTACAGCATTTTGATTAGAACGTTATCATCTGCCTGACGGGCATTGATTGCCCAACGCGAACCTCAAGCATAGTACATCTAAACTGTGGTGGTCCTGACCGGTCCACATGGACCTGTGCGGATCGGCCTCTTTGTAAAGAAGCTGCATCAGTAATAATAATTCGATGTAAGTTTCTGGTTCGTCTGTCTGCTTTGAGTAAAACTAATGCCTCCATAATACTATATACTTCTTTGCTTGCTTTTTCAGTTTCTGCAAACATAAATAACAAGAACTCGATTGACCCGTGATTATATCGTTTTTCAGCATTTTTGTTACACTAAATGTCACATTATTTGCTGGATTTAGGCTCTTGCGAGGTGCCAGTCGCTACGATCATTTTCGCTACAAGCAACACAACTGCCAAATAGCTTTATTTTAGCGGGGTGTAAGAACGACTTGCGCACTGAGTCAGCGGCGCAGTATTTAACCCGTGTACAGTTTATTCGATGTGCACTATCGAGCGATAGTATCGCAGCTCTTGTTGAAAGCCTACCGCAGCTTCAAGCTATTAGCGTTCGTGGGTGTTGGTTTGTCGATGATGCAGCAGTTGTGCAGGTTGGTGATCCTAGTCGAAACGTGTTAACGTGATGTGTGTTTAATCCTACATATTTGCCCTGTTCTACGTGATTTCAATTAACTATCTAGTTTGCGCAGAACTAAGCTACGTTGTTACTGAAAAAAGAGGCTGTATTTTTTTGGAAACAAATACGTGCACGAAAATTTGTAAAATTCAACCCTCGTCGTTGTTTCTATATCTATAATCGCTATCATCGTATTTGAGAACGTGGAAAATGTGTTTGTCACAAACGTTAAAACTGATTTGATGCTGATTTAACTTTTTCTGATATTTTTATAAAGCTTAGCTGGCGCATCATTGCAAATGTTATTCTGGCCAGTCCGCCAGAGAGTGGGCAGGACCCCCATTTTCGTGAAATTTTGCCCCATGTGCGCACCTCACTCACCCGAAACACCCAAGTTCAGACCATAGAGTATTAATGTTTCTAATTTATGTTTTCTGTATGCAAAATCTTTTTTAAACATTACCACTATTTCTTAAAACGTCATTTTATTGCTTAAAATACTTGTACGATTTTAGTAATATTTATCATATTATTATGCAAAACTTATTCCCTTTCCAGCTTTGAAATTTCCCCCGAGAATGAACATGTGGGCTGCGAAATTCCACTCCCCCTCTTTTGGAAAACCTGTGGGCAGACTAGTTATTTATCTACTTGTCATCTATTTCTTGTTTTCAGTGTCGATTTTGTTTCTATATTTTGTAAATTCTAGAGGTTACTTTCCAAAATTTTGCTCTATTTTTCTAAATGTTTTTAATTATGACCGTCACAAAGGCGTCATAACTGTGAAACATTCAGAAATGGCATAATATGAGTAGTCGTCATTATTAGTCGAAAAAATTAATGCTCTTATATTATTCATTTTTGCAGGGTATGTATTCGAGAAGTGTTAGCACATTTTCGTTTTGAGTTTGCATGTGCACGTTGTATTGATAGGACTGTGTAGCTAATACTGCAGTATAGCTTGTTTCTACCCATACACCACTGTTATGCCATAATCACAACATTGCAATAATAATATTTTTTGATTTACATTTTATGGTATTATCGTTTTAACAGATCGGCAATAAATGTCACCTTCTGAACTATCTGGACGTCAGTTGTTGCCGTCGAGTGACGTCTGCGTCAATTTCTCGTTTGATCAAAGAAACGTGTATTCGATTTACACCGCTGACCAACGCAATACTAACGATTGATATTTCGTTTTCGGCAGTCGATCCAAGTGCAAAGACACTCGTCGAAGCTCGTCACAGCCCATTTCATCGGATTATTTGTGGCGGCGCGACGAAGCGAAATCACTCAAATAATGACTATAATTGCGGTTACAATGCAGCAACAATTCACGTCGAAACTCCGGACGAAGGTATCGCCATTGGAGACAGTTGCCGTACCTATGACAGTATAAGTCGTCGACTCACGACGGTTTTGTCGGGCAAAAATATTTGTAAAACGCGACGAAACTTTATTACTGAAACAAAAATCGAAAGTCCGATAAATATTGTTTACTCGTAGAGTTTTGTCTTGTAGCACAGGGATCTGATTGAGATAAATTATTGCAATGTTTTGTTTGTACAGTGTTCTATTTCGTGAAGCATAAAAATATTTAAGTGTAGGATATCGTGTACTTTTTCCATGTTTGTTAATTTTTTCCGGTCAGTTCTCGAGCTAATATGTGTTATAATTGTTGTTATTGTTTGATATTTAAGGTGTCATACATAAGTCGCATTTCATTTGTTATTTTTCAGTGTCACGCCAAAGCAAAATAACCAATGATAAAAATGTTTTTGATAGGGAGCGAGCGGAGTTCCTACTAACGGCGCTAAGGGGAAAATCGAGAAAAATTCTTTTTTTTTGTCTGCCAGTCTAACTCACATGACCCCGTTTTTCGGTCAAAATCGAATTTTAGGTCAGTAGCAAAATGCATGATGGCACACATATATTTTGCTAGTATTTTGTAATCGCGCGATGTAGGAAATTTATCTGTGTATAACTGGCTAGTACAAACCTCGGAAATTATAGCCCGGGGACCCCTTCTCACCTGCCGGGGGGCCAATGTTTTTGCCGGATTTTGTCACGTTTAGACGTTAATTTTTGTCAGCAAGGGGCTTTGAGCCGGGGGGTACCTCCGTTTTGCCGGGGGCAGCCGAAAATGCCGAGGCCCCCCACTTTGGACTAACCAGTATAATAAGCGTTCAATAAGGCATGTGCTATTTTGTGTATAGCAGTAAGCCGAGTCTTACTATTCCCAATGTTGCGAAACCAACTTTTAATTTTATACTTAAATTCAATACGTTAATGGATATACAGTGGAGTGTAGTCAAAGTGCTATATTTGCAGTGTAATGTTCGCCTGTTCTCAGTCAAATTGTCCATATTACCGTACGGCATCTTATATCGATATGTAGATATACAGAGTGTCTCATAAGTAACGCCCCAGGATTAAAAAGTGACCCAACACGCTAAGTAATAAACGTATCTAAATGCGTTTTCGTATGCACATACTCTCATATATTATAACTTTGTTTTTTGATGAATAATACTTCTCTAAGTGAACCTGGGTGCCTCCAAGATCAGTGCATTCTTCCAGTCGAAAACCCACACTTCGGCTGACATTTCGAACCATGTCAGGCTCAGGAGGAGAGAACTCCTCTGATATATTCTCTTTCAGGCACAATAGGGTTTGTGGTTTGCGTTTGTATACATTCTCCTTCAATACTCCTCACAGGAAAAAGTCAGGAGTATTTAGACAAGCACAACTAGCAGGGTATTTGACAGGGCCTCGGAGCCCCAGCCAACGGTCAGGGAAGGATTCATTCACCCTTGCGATCATATTCCTCCATATTCAGAGCATGAATTAACGTCGATCTAAAAGGGATTACCCCAGACTTTTAACAATTCGGAAAACACTCGATTTGCTAATGCCGGTTTCAATAGCACAGCGGCGAATTGACTTTGTCGGACTATTGTCAAAACGATAGGAAATATCAGCTATCGCAGCATCACCAGATGCCGTCAGTGGACTTCCTGCTCGGGGCAAGTCAGCTACGGAATCCGTTAGATCAAATCTTTTGTGAATTGAAGCAATAGTTTTATCAGAGTGTAGTGTAGCGTAGTAGAGATTGTGGGTTGCAGGTGTAAAATCTTTTAAATTCCGTCTATGTGTGTGATTCCATACTCGGGGACGACGTAACCGATTCTTGGGCTCCTTCGAACCGGCATAGTCAATTTACCATGTGCATCCCCGAGCGTTTTTTGTTTGAGTTCTGGTTCCGGGGTCAGAGGTCAACCTGAGCGTTTTTTACCTCATTTTATCCCATTTTAGTTCCCTACATGGAAGCAAAGTTATTTTTATCTTACCTTTAGAATTTTTTCTCTGGTTGCATAATAAAATGATAAATGCCTATGCCTCTTTTTTGTGTTTCGATTAAGGCTCCGGTTATGGGGTTTGAGGTACGGGGTTATGGCGCCCCTATGGTTCCTCGACCAAAATTTGAAAATTTGTTCTGACGTCCTGGGTGGCTGAAAAGTTACACTTGGGGGTCTTCGGGCATGGGAAACTCATTGCCGGTGTTGGTTTTGCTCTGTGACCCATGATTCCATGTCGAGTGCCAGACATTTTGTTATTCGTAGATTAGATATTTATATGTTCTTTGATAACTCCTGAAAGTGTGGGGCTTGTAAATATATTACATGAGCCTCAGTAACAGTTTGAAGTTGGGGTGTTACTTTGGGACACTCTGTAGATAAATGTCTTTATAATGACTGATGTTTATTTGTCCAACACGATATTCGAAACTAGCACGCTATTCGAAAGTGGGGGTCACCTCAAAATGGGGGCCGTAAGGAAAAATTTTATTTTTGCCGAAAAGTGGAAAGGGCCCGCCGTCTCGTGCTGCGCACCGGATTGAGTCTACCCATACCAAACATTTCGAATGATTTGACCGCACTGCTGACGATTTTGGACAACGACAGTGCAATCTAGATACTATAAACGCCATGCGCTGCTGACTAGTTGGTGTTGTCGGACATAGTACGTTCCATTGGTTTCGCGGTCGACCGTTCCCTTTTTTAAAAACACATGGGTTTGGACGTTTTAAGTTAGGTGCTGGGTCGCTGAATAGTAAGTATTCTTTTTTGAAGTCTCATATCGTTTAGGTGAAGAACGTGGCCCAGCCATCGCTGTTTTCGTTCATTTATGACGGGCTCCAATGAACGTACTTAAAGAAAATTATATCGAATAATAAGCTGTTCTATACCAAAACCACTGCAAGCTGCTTTGCTACAACATATACAAAAATGCCTCTTTACATAATCTACTCATTTTATTGTAACAGCAACCCACGATACTGCCATTTATTGTATTTGCCGTGTTTGCATTTTGTGTTGCGTGTAGCTAGTATTCACACCCGTGGTTCAAATTTTACTTTTTTGAGAATAATTTTGTTAGTGCTTGTTAATCGGATTTGCTCTGGAGTAATATAGCGTCTGTAGCAAGCGCGATGCTTATTATATGGATCGTGTCTAGTTACGCCCTATAACAATGAGGAAGCCTGAGATGTGTGCTATAAGAACAACTTAATTGTGATCCAGGGCTAAGCTTAGGATTTGGTATAAACAAACAAAACATACTATCATTAAGGTATATGCTTCACACGATATATTAACGTTGACCGCTAGGGATGGGAAAAACTATATAGAATATTTTGACTTATCTGATATATTAACCTCAGAGTTGATTAACCCCCGCACCGCCCAGCGCCCTTCGCTACTTGCCGCTACACCATACGCTTTACAAATGAAATACAAAAGTACTACAAACCCTTGTTGCCAAAGCTGAGACAAATGTACATATATCATTGCAGCGTTTTCTCGGATGTAGTAGCTGATTACCACTCTGAACTGGTAATGACTAAAAGCAGACCCTAAACTTGAACTTGTAACAAAAACTCCAAATTTGCAAAATACATATTTCAAATACCACCTCGGGCACTTTCTTTCAGCCCTTTTAGTAATAGCTATTGTGCATTGATGGAGTTTTTGAAAAGGTCTCACTGGATTTTTCGTTTCCAGCCTGAGTTAATATTGGGTTTCATGAATTGAAATATGTCAAATCTGGCCAGACTAACCTGAGTCTTAGGTTATATAAGCCGAATTTCCATTGTTTGCCGCTGTAAAAACGTTGTACAAGTAATATGTATGATACATGGTAAGTATGGAAATGTCCAGTCAGTTTAAAATGTTTGCACACCTTGCTACATGAACGAAATCCGTTGATCAATGGTTTTTGGGATTAGTCTTGCTCTTCGTTAAGCTTATGTCGCCATTAATGACCTCCCGCCAGTCGCACGCATTATTCGAGTATTAATCTGCCCTGTTTCGCTCCGTGTGTAATCCACGGGGCAACAAATTTGTCCCGCCCTGCGTGGCGATGCGGGTCACCGCGGGTTGACCCGCACCACTTCCAACTCTATTAACATACGCATGAATAGTGTAATCACTAACCAAAATGATGGTAGCATTTTGGGATAAAAAACTAGCAGAAGTAACAAATTTTTTAAAAGTTATATATTTGTGGCTCACATAATGTCCTTGGTGACGTGCAGCCATTTTGGGCTCAGGTATTGTATATAAATTTAGTTGTAATAGCATGCATAATTTTGATTTTGTGGTTGCTGACTCTTGATAGTATTTTACTGCGCAGCATTTGATGGTGGTGTTTAAGAGTTCTGCTATATGTATCCAGTGACCTTAGCTACTTACTTAGGCTATCCAACAAAGTTAATCTTTTTGCCCGATGTAATAATGTTCGGTGTGTTAGATGATATGGGTTTGCCTTTTTATTTTGATTCATATCCATCGCATAACTAACGATCACGGTTGTCGTAAACTAGTTTTATGTGATTATTACATTCCATAAACATTAATAATTTATGTTTATCATAAGTGTCAAAGGTACACCGGTTTAACGGAGTAGATGGCCTTCGTAGCGCGTGGTGGGCGTCTGCAGAGCCTCAGAATAATAACGAAGGTAGATATGGCTTATGGGAGGCCCCGACCTTTGTGGGACGGTACCCATATCACCTGCTTTGACATGAACACATATAGTCTATATTATTATCTGGTGTTAATTTAAAATTCGTAATAGTATTGTTTGAAGTTCGATTTGTCGTTAATGTACCAGATTTAACAAACGGCCACATTGTTCGTATCATTTGCTTGAACGGGTATTTTCGTAAAACGCAATAGCTTAAATTATGCTACATGTGTTTATAAAGTATGTATAATGTTAATATAAAGTTAAAAATTCTGTATAACGTTTCAAATTCGTGGCAGTATTGGTTGAAGTTCGATGTGTCGATAATGTGCCATATTTAACAAACGGCCATATTGTGTTATTTTTACTTGAAGGGGTATTTTGTTATGTAAACTTGACCGAGTATTTTCGCAAAAGGTCACAATAAATTTATGCTATATGGCTTCATAAAGTATGTGTAATAGTATTA
>JASANE010018452.1:0-64580 GCA_030248225.1 Trileptium ribeirensis | reverse complement strand
AACGGAACTCGACTGCTTCTCCCTAGTTCCCCATCGAAAAATCAAAATTTAGACCGTCCGGGAATAGGAGGCCTTTGACAATCTAAGGGGAAGGGAAGTGATCAGAATCAAGACCATCAAGTTTACCTGGTTTGAGCGAACCATGGCTTAATGGTCGCAAAAGTAAGCTGAAACAAATGGGTTACGGTAGTTTCCGATTATTCGGAAATAACGGACCTCGGGCCTGTTTATCGGCCCGTAACCGTCCAACGGTTCAGATTTACCGGGAATGCCCCGAGTACTTTTCGGTAGAGAATTTTCAGGACTCTTGAACGAGCCCAAGACATCGCAAATCGCTGGAGGATTTCACGAGATATCCTGGGGACAAATAGGTGAACATTCAATTAACAGCCAATACTTACGCTAGGTTTGGCTGGTGACCAGGGTTCCGAGTGGACCTGTTATAGGCCTATATGGAAATATAATTATGCATATGTATGTGTATTGTGTGATCTTCGTGTCTCGGTATGTCTATTTTCCCGCCCCCCACCGTATCAGAACTTTTATTTTTATAGCATCCGTTGACGCCCAAAAATGGCCTGACCCGCACCCTAACAGCTGGTTTTTCTGGTGACCATCGGATCATTGATTGAAAGGATGCGTGTTTCTAAGTAGTGTATCCATTTAGGCATCTGACGAGGCCAGGCGGGTCTCGATCTGACCAGCCCTCCCGCTGCCATATAGCTTACTTCCTTGCTTTGTAATGCACCACGAAAATTCAACAGAACGTTCCTTCAGTTTGTACCAACTCCGTATTTGACCACAGACCCTAAACGTGCTCGTGCGACCCCTCATTTGATTTGTCTGCTCCTGGCGAGCACAACGATATCCGGCGGGTCTTTGTCCGCCTTCGCGTTAGTCTCTTATGACCGATAATGTGCCCCCCCAATTTGACCTACCGACTGCAGGTGGGTACAGACCGACCGAAAATTTAACCCCAACTCAAAGGTAGACCTAATGCCCCTCATTGCATTCGTCGCGTCGAGACATCTTCAAAGATGCCCGGCGGGTCTCCGTCCGGCGCCCCGTTAACCCGGGACGGCCGAAAACGTGCCCCCCCACCGTTACCGACACTCTCTTTATTAGGCGTGATTTTAGTGCTCCCCTAACCGCTGCCGATAAGGTAGGGAAAACACCCCTCGTCTGAATCGCCTTCCCAAGGCGAGTTCAACGATGCCCGGCGGGCGTCGCTCCGCCCAGCCGTTAGTACGGGAGAGCCCGCTGAAACCCCGTATACTAATACATGTCGGAACCCAAAATTGAGCCCCGACCCGCCACTGCGTCTACCCCCCTCGTGTTTGGTATCGTTCGGCCCCGTTCCTCGTCCTGGGACCGAATTTCGCCCCAACCCCTCGAAATTCCCTTAGGGACCCCCTGTCCCGACTCCCTTCCCGTGCCTTTCTTTTTCGTTCTTCTTTTTCTTTTCCACTCTCTCTAACCGACTTCTTTTGGTCGGTTGTCGTCGCTGCTGTCGCCGTGATTGTATATGTGTATATACGTATGTGTGTGTTGCTGTGCTGTTGTGTTGATGTTGCTGTTGTTGTTGTTGTCGTTGTTGTTGTGGTTCTGCGTGTTTCTAGTGTGGCCTCGAGCGACCTTTCTGTCGCTCAGGTCGCCTGTGTGTCTCATGTGTAGTGTGTGTACATGAGTATTGTATGTGTATGTGTTTGTGGATATAGATATATGTATATATATATATATATGTATGTATAGTATGTGAAACGACACAAAAAACAGGACATGTAGGGACAGGACATACAAAATTCCGTTAAATTTGTGAGTTTTACGGACGGACTGGACACATAGGAATAGGACTGACGGGGGGTAGGTTTAGGGCCCTCCCGTGGGGTCCGGGAGTTCCTGAATAGGGCCCCGGATAGACCGAAAGATGCTTAGGATTGTGCTGCGCCCTGCAACACGAAATAAGTTCCTTCCTACCTTCGGTTCCCCCCCTTTGGGACGTCCAAAGACGTCCTGACGGGATATTTGAAATTTAGCTAGGAATGTCAAGAATTCTAGGAATGTTTGGCTTTATCTTGTAAGCCGACATATAAACGTGCAATGTTTGCACGTTTATCCATGGATAGGGCGATAAAATTTAGCCCCAGATGCCCTCCAAATAAGCTTAATTAGGTGATGGATGAGGCAGCTAACTCGCTAAGTAGCAGAAATTTGGCTTTAAATCGGCGAGTTAGCTGGGGAAAAATTTGATGGATGAGAACCAGAACGCGGAAAAGACATCTTCTAGCTTATCTTAAATGCTTTGTAAGGGGAAAAGATTTAAAATTTTGAATATTTGACGGGTGATTTAGCAGCTTTCGTGGAACATCTGGGGGATAACGTCCAAGCTAAGTTAGGTAATGGGTTTAATAAATCTGAGTAATGAGTTTTCGACAAGTTTCTGACAGGAATTTGGGACTACAGATGGGGTAAAATCGGCTAACTTCGGAGAAAACTCGCAGATGGTCGACCTCCGAGTAATCGGAGGGTTCAAATTTGATGTCGGCGATTTCGATTGAAGCCGACTCTCTCTAACGGGGTCCCAGGGTTTACGATAGCTGTCAAAAATAAAAGCTGGGGAATTTTTCGATTGGGCGCCCGGGTTTGACCTCGAAAAAGTGGGCGTCAAGAGAACGTCGCCGATTGGATGGCGACAAAATCGCCATGCTTCAATATAGCAGAAAATTTTGAAGCGACGACTATCGCGTCGTCTCTTCGAATCAGTTCGACTTCGGCAGCGCGGAGTTCGGTCGACTCTACTGACCGGCTCCGACGCTTATATTTTTCGTATTTATTTCGCAACGAGTTTGCTTTCCCGTGCTTTCTTTCGTGTGTTTTCGATTGGCGTTTGGAATGGAATTCGGCCGACGGAGGACCCGCGTAGACGCCTTCTGTCTCGCGGAAGGGGACTGGCTGTTGCCATCCCGGACCGAACATTGTAAGTGAGGAGGAGAACCAGGCGTATGGGGGTTTATTTTCCCCAGGTGAAAATGTAACAGATCCTTGTTATTTGAGTAGTGGTCGCGCAAGCTTATCATCGACAGCTTGACCAGACGCCCGTCGGAGGACGTCTTAGTTTTACATGTCAACGGACCCCACTTTTGCATGTTCCTTGACAAACCTCCTATAGTCGAGTTCCGTTTCGGACAGGTTGAGTGATTGCACGGGGGGGTGCTAAGTTGTGAACACGAAAGTCGAAGTAGTCCTGATTCCCCGTGGTCATAGGCAAACCAACCACAAATGGACGCCTCTCGTCCATGCTTTTGCATGATTTATTTCTCTAGAGTTAGGACTCGTGAAATTTTCCTGAGCTGACCACGGTAAAAGTTCATTACAAAACCATAGGGACTTGCAGTTTTCCTTGTTTCTGCTCATATTTATGGTTCATAAATTTTCAGCTTAATGGACTGTTCGACGCTCATGCCGCTGCTTGAGCTCGGACTGATTTCACAGTTAGGGACGGAGGATTAGCCTCCGCCGGGCTTTAGAAAGCCCCAAAATTTCGCTTATCAGATTGAGCTAAGAAAATTTGGGAAAATAGAAAAGACTAAACAAATTTTAAGAACATCAACCTGAGCATAAGGTGTTTTTGCTTTCTGATCGCAATGTTTGCCGCGTACCAGAGTGGCCGGATTACTTCAACCTCAATTAGGACCTATTTGGTTGTCACAAGAGAAGCATTAGTGTTTTGTACGGAGTCCAGCCCCGACCGCCCGAATCCTTGACAGCCCCAATGACCCCATAGCCCAAGCTCTAGTAATAGATATTACTACAAAATGTTTACTTCGAAACTGTTGCAACCAGGCTATAAAGTTTATCAGGTTTCGCTACAACGCAGACTTGTGGTTAAGCTCGATGACAGTACGTAGGAAGCCCCAGGCGACCAAAACCAACTGACGGCATGGCCAGGTACCAAAATCGGCCACAACAAATGCATTCATAGGCACGTTAGGGTGCTCGTTGTTCAAAATGAAATCATCATGCTCCCATTTTAAGAAAGAAAACTCGCGACCTCTCGCGAATCATTTTGGTCCCAAACCGAGTAAGTGCAAAACCCCGTTCTCTTTTCAGAGCGACTTGATCGCTGAGTTTAGACATTTTTACATTTCATTCTTGGTTGCCCGTTAGGCTATGTACTATGTAGGCCCTTTCTCTGAGTTTTACTGTTTCGTCTCTCTCTTTTTCACTTTCCCTTGTTGAGTTTCGATCCTGCACGGAGGATTTAAGTCCGCTGCAGGTATTTCTGTTTTATCCACTCGACTATCGAGTTCTGAGGAAATTCATTAAAATTTCAGTAATAACTCGACTGCACAGTCTCGATAGTGCAGTCGAGACACTGTACACTTTCGATTCGTACAGTGTACTAGAATCTCAAAATGACTACGATAGAGAGAGGACGGCAAAGACTGGGGAAACAAAAGGAAACAAAGGAAACAAAAGAAACACAGCAAGAAAAGAGGGAAAAGATAGAACCCAAAGAAACAACGACCAAACAAGGGGACACTGAAACGCCCCTTGCTCCTGATCCCGAAACGCAAACGCACCCCAGAGTGCAACCCCAAGCCCGATTGTAATCTAGACACGGTCACCGACTCGAAAATGTTTAAATAGCTACGATGGTCGCCTCGGACATTGTCCAAAACGACGACGGCTCGTGCAAGCGTCGGTAGTTGAGAAGTCACTATCGGGATAACCCTCATGAGCGATTAAAACTGTGTCCTATGCGAGTACAACATAGCTCACTTAACACAATCCCCGTTTTTGGACTGCCGGAGACGCCAAGACGAAGTTGTAGTGAATTCCTGCACAACCGGTCCTAAGGACAAAACGCTAGGAGAAACTCGGTAGGTCTGCGAATTAGGATTTACTGGACTCAGGCGGCACGCCAGACAATGTTTACATTTTTGGACGCCCGTATAGGCGCCGCGCTTATGGGTTGATGCTTGTCAGTACCCCATTGTTTGTACTATAAGTAATCGTTGATTTTTCACCGTATTTCAACTTGTATACTGGACGATTTTATTAATGCATTTCAACTTGTATACTGGACGATTTTATTAATGCATTTCAACTTGTACATTGGACGATTTTATTAATGCAACCATGCCTCTCTTTTGTCGTAGGTCCATACCTTTCCGCGTACCCCGACTCATGCTCCCCTCCGACTAAAGTTGCAAGGTAAAGGAGACGAGCCCGCACTTTTCCCGCTCGGTCCTCTAAGTGTGTGGAAAGCCCCACGTGATCTAGAGCGAACTTCGAAGCATGCCAGAACACCCCGCCCGGGTTACAGTGAACTCAGTTGAGCGTCTCGGGTGTAGATTTTGGTCCGGTATTTTTCCGGGAACATATTCGCTCGCTCCGCCTCGCTCACCGACTAGACGCGGACAAGGGAATGGGCGCGTACGACTGTGTCACGGTTTCTGTTCGCCCAATGCTCCAAACTTTTATATTTAATTTGTACTGTACATATCTTGAAATAAAACGTTGAAAACCATCCCTAGTGTCCATTGTTATTTGTACTCAGGCGTAATAAGTGCGTCCGAACGGACGGGCCAACTCTGCGAGCCACGGCTTGACGAGAGGGATATTCCAAGCCCTGACTCGTGCAGTTCGCCAACCACTATTTGTACATGATCATCGCAGAATTGTAGCGAGAGTGTTCCACACAATTTGGACAAACGAACCCGCTCGAGAAATCAGTACACGCAAATAGAGGCAAAATTTACTAGGAAAAATGTTATCCCCAAACACGGATAAGTGAGTTATCAGAATACCAATTAGATAGCCCGACGTTAAACTTTCAGGGCATGTCGGAACCCTGTGGGGGCCACATGGCTACAACATACAAAGTGTTCGGCTAAGGATAACGCAGCAGAACTCAAAATTTACCTAGCAAAATCAAACCTATCACGCATTTTACTTTAGGTCATGCTAGACAGAACAACTTCCTTTAGATTAGGTCAGGGAATATTGGCTTGACATTATGACCTGTGAGCAGGTTTCGGTGTCAACCTCCCTGGGGGACCTCAGTGATCATACCAAAATACTAGACACGTGCGCAACCAATCGGGCGGGGTCCGAACACACCCCGTGAAGCGCGCCTGCGGCCTGCTAAGCTCCGTAACTTCTTGGGTCTGACCAAGAAAAGTGGCTAAAATAGAAAACTCAGGGTCCGCCCTTGAGGTTACGATAGCCGGGGTCGTATGGGCATGGTGTTAGGAAGTTGTGCCATGCAGCTGCGTCACCGTTATTACACTATAACTATTACTTATAATATTTTCGAAGGCGGCCCTGAACAATATATCTCTTTTATTGCAGTTAAATTGCGTTTCATGAAAATCATTGCAATTATAGTTGAACTAAATTCATGAACAGCATTATTTTATGTAGTCAACACAACGTTGAAGCTCCCAACTCATCACCTTACTAAACAGGGCCGGCGCTAATATTTGAATGCCTACTAATGTGGCGTGTGGCCTAGGCCAACACCATAGTGTAATGAGACCTTATTTTTGGCCATTAGGCGAAAGTAAAGCTGAGGGCGTGAAGTTATATCCTTAGTACGGATGTTTTGGGGCGCCAGTTTCCGAAAGAGTATGTAGAAAGAAATTACGCTTTATTGACACCAAGACAACAGGTGAGGTTTACTATTTCGGCGCGGATTTTCTCCGAATCAATTCAAACACTACTTGAAGTGAATAAAAATTTAAAAATGTAAGGAGCAACCCATGTGAAAAGATTAGGGTTTCGTAATGCCGGCACTGTTAGTAAAATTGCGAACAATGTCAACTTTCAATTTCATGGAAAAATTTAATGTTCATAGAAAAAATGCTTTAAAATATTTAAAAAATGGAACTTTTGGTATGTTTTCGTACTATCTAAAAACCATACCTCACTTTAATCGCTTATCCAGTTTGCAGATACTAGAAGGGAGGATGGAACGAAACTTTTCCGTCGGAAATCGAGATCTGTCGGGCACAGTACGTAGCTACAACGTATCGACCCAGTAGGCCCGTTGAAAATCGAGGTCGTCTCAGCACAGCCAGGCATGGTGCTGTAAAACTTCGGCTCAGCCCCACGTGGCCCGCTTGCAATCGGACGTAGGCACGCTCCATACAAAAGATACAGTTGATATCAAAATAAAACGCATACATGAAAATTCTTAAAACAAATCAAAGGTTATCGAACTGTGATTTAAGCATTCGACCTTTGACTGGATGTGAGAACGAATCGAATTTGTCGGCCCGATCGGGCTCGTTGAAAATCGAGGTTGGCCCAGTCCTGCCCGGATCTGCAACATTTCGGCCTGATCCGTTTGCAATCGGTTTTCGGCAGCCCGGCCCGGCCGCAGGCCGAAATTCTCAACTCTAGGTACACAGAATTAATTTATTGAAACTTGCAACGTCTAAAGAACATAACGGGTTTTTCAAACTATACGTTAGCATCTTGTGACATAGATTATATATTTAAAGCCTTGCATTCAACTAACTTGTAACATTGTCTGCCATTCGTTGTAAGATTTTTACGCACGGTAACTCGTTCAAGCGCGTGCTCTCGCAATAATTTTATCTCGTCAATATAGTGTGTACAAATCTTTGGACGCACGACTGCCAATGCTACAACTGTTACGTATACCGCGAAGAAGAAAATGGTACACTCTCGGATTACTAATTAAAACTCGAGAAAATATTACGATTTTACACTGTCGTATGACATTGATTTTTGGGAGTGATAGTTTACAATTTGAATTCTTTATATATAATTACTGGCAAGGAATGGAGAAACGGAGCGACACTGGTTTCATCAAGTGTCATTTTGTGTAATCACTTGTAACATGCTTTGTGTTTCATGTTTATAGTACACTAAAACCTATGTAACCCTGATCCCGCTGAAAACCCTAAAACCTCGTCAACCGGAACCCATCATAAACAACTGAAAGCGCACGAAATATTCGTCCTATTCTCTAGATATCCAAACCATCGTATATATCCAGCGTACCGAAAATCTTATTCATAGAACATTCAGCATGCCCTGTATGCAATACATAACTATGATGCTAAAGACAAATCACATATATATTCTGGCGATCGGGTTCATTGCCCCTATACCCATCCAAAACGTCTGAAAAGAGATGAAATATTCGTGCTGGACTCTAAATAACCAAACCATCGTATTCAGCATATCGGAAAGCCTATATAGGCCATTCTGGATACCCTGCACGCAATACATAACCCAAAATGAAAACTCACAACATACTGGAAATTGGGTAGGTCGACCGTAATACGCTTTAAATCCAATAAAAATGTGTACTATAGTAAACATGGTCTCTATGTAACGTAACCATCGATTCTAGCGTGCTTGAGAACCAAATAAACATTAAAAACACACAATAGCATGTCAAAAATTTAAAAATCACTATTTCTGCAAAGGGTCGACGAACCATATTCGGCCCACACATGCAACTGGGAGGTCTCAGAAAAAGCCAAGGCTAGCATATTTGTAGGTCTCGTTGGGCTGATTCTGGCTTTTCGATGCGAAGACTGTGTCACAAGATATGGGTTGCGAAAGACTGGCACCCGTACGGCCATAATTGGCAAAGAATCCTTAATAACCTGATTTTGATTTCATCACTTTTGCTATCAAATTGTCGAAATCAAATAAAAAGATTGTCGAATGACAAAAACAAACAAAAAGAAATTTTCATGATTTTCTCCAAAGCGCCATCAGCGGTAACTCCGCTCGCTCCGTTTCAATAAATTTAAATTTTAATATATATATAGCTTGTGGCAGAAAAAGTACTAAAGAAGGCATCTTGTCTAGAACTACAAACATATATACAATTTTTTCTTTAACCCGGCGAATTTATGTTTTAAGCTTTCAAGAATATATTTCAATAAATTTATCTCGTCAATCATTACACATAGACTACAATGTCAACTTCGCGCGTTCGCGCGAATTACACCGATAGTCAGTAGCAGGCGCCCCAAAGTGATATCTCAATCGCAAACCCAACATATACGTTATTAATTTGCGGAAATCTCTGGGAGAATTGTCTCCAATTGAAAATATCCCAGTCTATTTGCTGTGAAATGCAAAATTTCTTTTCTTACGGCCATAAAGATATCATAATAAGTCAGATCCAGAAAGGCGGATAAGTATTCCTTTATCGGCTTTGGTAATAAATATTTGATTAATATTAATATGTAGTCGATTACCCCTCAACTTGTAGCACTTTTATAAACATGCGTTGAGCATTAAGAAACTTGTTATATGTAAAAGTTGATTTCGAAGAGCTTTTGTTCCGTCAGGCTATCGTGTAACTTGGTCACAATGAATGCATCACTGGTTGGTTAATATGTAGTCGATTACCCCTCAACTTGTAGCACTTTTATAAACATGCGTTGAGCATTAAGAAACTTGTTATATGTAAAAGTTGATTTCGAAGAGCTTTTGTTCCGTCAGGCTATCGTGTAACTTGGTCACAATGAATGCATCACTGGTTGGTCGCCTCTGTTTTTATGGAGTGGACGACTGGCCAACGCCAAAATCAGTTACTGAAAATTACTGTCATAACAGCTTAGGATAATATATGTTTCTGGCTGCGTATGTACTATTTTTTAAGCAATAAACATTATTTTTAAGCATTACTAATAATAATCATTTTTAAGCACTAGTGATTTAACGCCACTAGATTATTAGCAAAACATACATACCAACCAAAAACTTAACAAAACTTCCATATGAAGGGTCCTTTACAACGTTAATGGCGCTAAAAACTGTATCGGATACATATCAATACACACGTCATTTTACTGCTTATATAGACATAAATACACTCAATTTTCAGTGACAGACTTCAATACCGACTGTTAATCAACCAATAGCATAGCTATCGAACTTATGACCTGCAGACAACGGTGTATAAAACCAACATATTGTAAATAGAAGGCTACACAGTTCCGAATAAACAATTTGCAGTTTGCAATAAACAACAGGAAAGTTTGCAGGCATTACCAAATCATTACAGGTCGGCGTTTTCATCTTAAAGTCGTCCACTGGCAATAGTTAGCCTTAAGGTTAGGGGCCTACACACCCTAGCTTACTTATTATAATAGCAGATGCATACTACTATATAGGTCCCAAAAGGTGACTCGGGCTTAAATATTGCTTCGTCTACAACAGTGATTACTGAAGTAGCCCACGAATAATGTTTAACAAGCAAATCATTTACACAGTTCTTTTGTTATGACTGCTGTCTCTGGGTCTCAAGTTCATTAGCTATATATGGCTAATACTTGAGTACTTGGAAAAGAACTCTGGGAACCGCTGAACGGATAAGGGTTAATCAAGTCATCGGATAAAAAGTTATTTTCATTAATGTGAAATCCCAAGGCTAAACCTAAACCTTAGTCGTTTAATCCATTCTCGTCGAGCTGGATCGAATGGTGGTGAAATTCTATATTTCTTCCAAGTTGATCAAATTCGGACTGGGAGGGCTAAACCGAAAAGACTCCAAATTGTCCTCTACATTTCGTTATCCATAAATGTACTTTATCATACATGCACATAGGGGGTACGTGACTAACTAATGATAGATTACCTCGATTATTGGACTACGGTTATGTATATATCTGTGTGTTTCAGTACAAAAACAAATATATAATTATATTGGTGCACTTTAGAACGAGCCTGGTTCACTTTAAGACAGCAGTGGTTCACATTGGGAAATCAACCCTAATCCGCACCATGGCTAGATTTTTTGTCTTTAAAGTCCTGCCAGTGGTTCATCTTTAAACGAAAGGCCCCCAAACCCAGAGGTTATGATGAAAAACGTTGTATGAAGATGGTATTAAAATCTTGCTTTGTTCAGTAAAGTTGTTCTTATGATACAGTTGTTTAAATTTAAAGCGGAGTATTTAGCAATATTGTTCGGCAAAACGTGGTTCACATTAGGCACACTTACTATACTTACACGCCTATGCAGCTTTGAGTTATTACAAAAACTAACATTCAACATTGTTTTGGAACGTTCGTTATCTTAGGTAATGTCCCTATACTTATAAATGTGATGGTAACTTAAAATGCAATAGAAGCTCAGTTTTATATCATTAAATTTTCAACACTTTATTAAAATAGAACTATAAAATTCAACCGAAAACTGTACAACAAAAATAATGGCGTAAAAACAAACACATATATAAGTCCTTGATAACAAGAAGTGTTGCTGTATTCAAAGCACATCAGTGCACGGAGCACAACATATAACATATACTGTAGCACATTTGATTCATTTCTATTACGTCCAGAAATAATTACTTGAATCGATCATATTAATTTTAAAATTTAAGTGATACCGCAGAAAAACAGTGATATTTGCTATATGATCGCCATTATCTTTGAAGTCGGCCGGCCAGTGTACGGAACAGGAAGGCGCGCGCTGTGGCTGTCATACGTACAATTTGATTTCGATACGGGACATACAAACGTTAATTATATTACTTCAAAGTTTACTACTGCCAAACCTTTTCAATACATGTACAATCTTGTCATTATTACGTATTATTTGAGGTGTGGAATAACATAACGTTTCTGTCCTAAACCAGTAAGTAGGATATATATACGAGCCACTATTGCTGCCTGAAATATACTACAAGCTACACTATGACCGTTGGGTTGAAACTAGCAGCTTGATTGGAAAAACATAACAACATATAAAATATAAATACTTGGAGCTAGCAAATTCGAGTATAAAATAAACAATATTTTAATCTTTAAATAGTACTCGCAAAACTTGGATTTTGAAAGTGCACTCACAATCGGCTGAACCCGATAGAAAAGAGACTATCGTGGGCTTATAACCACATAAACTAAGTTTCAACTACGGGCAATTTTGTGTATATATATAATTACAGCGCTTCTATCGAACACTTCAAATAAACGCAGCAGCGGCGAGTGAATTAACGTTTGGTGTGACCTGTTCTCAACCAAAAGTTACAAATCTTTACTTCCACGTCACGTTTTCCGCATTACATTATTGCCACTTTTTGCTAGCCTATGTATCCTTGCAGCAGGCTACGCTGCATATAAATACAGGATATATCGAAATATTTTGGAACCTGACAGCTGGACTCTGTTACCTGAAAATGGAGCGTGGCAAAGCTCTTGGATTCATCAAACCGCATTTTATGCCGAAATAGAAAATTTCCAAGTAGCGCCAAATCCTACACAGATGTTAGAGCCTAAATAGCTACGTACAGCTATCGTTGTAGCATGTAAAATGTTTTATTAAAGCTAGTTGGAATAAATTAAATATTAGCTGCGATAAACTGTAAAGTAATTACGGTTTTTCTTTAAACCGTGTATGAATGCGTATATTAATGAAGTATAAATAGCTACGTACGGCTATCGTTGTAGCATGTAAAATGTTTTATTAAAGCTAGTTGGGATAAATTAACTATTGGTTGCGATAAACTGTAAAGTAATTACGGTTTTTCTTGAAACCGTGTATGAATGCGTATATTAATGAAGTATAAATAGCTACGTACTGCTATCATTGTAGCATGTAAAATGTTTTATTAAAGCTAGTTGGGATAAATTAAATATTAGTTGCGATAAACTGTAAAGTAATTACGGTTTTTCTTGAAACCGTGTATGAATGCGTATATTAATGAAGTATAAATATAGACGTACGGCTATCGTTGTAGCATGTAAAATGTTTTATTAAAGCTAGTTGGGATAAATTAAATATTAGTTGCGATAAACTGTAAAGTAATTACGGTTTTTCTTGAAACCGTGTATGAATGCGTATATTAATGAAGTATATACTACTGTATATTATCGAACACATGGCTTAAGACCCAAAATCAGCAATTGAAATTTTGTACATCATCAATATATACCTAAAAATGTAGCATGCAAATTATATTTATTTACTGTTCTTCGGTAATGCAGCACCATAGGACACTAGCCTAAAAATTTATCGGCCGGCGCGGCGCCCACTACACGAATACACTCGCCTCTGTACGACGTTAAACGTAGTTACGCGACAGAATATTAAGACACGCTGTAGTGCACGACTAAACTTAAAGTGACTCCGCTAACCATCCTATTTTGCAATTCCCGATGTCGAATCCATATGCATTGTTACGAAACAAACAGGGTATTCGATTCGATTAACTGCTAGCGCAGATTTAAAGGTTTTCATTCGGGTTATGACAATTCCGTAATATTTCATAGCGTCGAAACAGGATGCGCCTCTGTTCGCGAAAAAATATAATGTAACTGTGACGTCATAAACGGGACAATCATATTATTTATCAATTATATTGCGCGAACCCTTGTTAATACAAACTCGACAAAATTCTGTTCACGAACAAAATGTAGCACTTTCTGACCAACAAGAAAATGTTCGGCGGTGAAAATTTTTACAAAAAACAATAGGATGGTCAGCGGGGTCATTTTCAGTTTAGTCGCGCATAAACATCATTTTAGGATAAATCCGGCAAATTATTTAAAAGTTTATAGCATGACAGTTTCAATCACTGAGATATGGTCTAAAATGGAGTTTCGGCTATGAAGACGCGAACTATTAAGAACACATACGCTGTGAAAAATTGAGCCAAAAGCAATCGAATCGGATAGTAATAAAGCTTCGTGGATTTGAAATAATGTTTCGTGAACCAGTGAAAGGCGTTCTAATTATAATGGATATACAGAGAGAAATCATTTGACCGAGATGCATATACAGATTAGGATCATGAATTGTAAAATAAATAGGCATTATAATGACCTATCCGTTCATGTAAAGCCGCTGTAATAAAATTTCGCCAACTCGACTTAAGCACTAGCTATGAAATTAATGTCAATTTTAAGTTTTTTAAAATACCTTATATCTATTCTTGCACATTTATAATTATATGTATTTTGTTTAGTCATCTATCGTTTAACGTAACTGAGCGCGACTTGCCACTTATACATATCGACGTGTTCATAGCTTTGGGGTCTTTTACCCATTCCATCTCGAAATTAGTACATCTGAAACGCATATATCGATAATTTTGGCACCAATCGGCTCAGCCCATCTAGGCATTTTTTGCGATATATTTTACAAGCTTTTTTATTTCTTGTTCCTAAAGGTTGCCTTCGGCACCATTCACCAAGCTCCTTAGCCGTTCGTTCGAATATTTATATAAATATATTCGTCGGGAAAATGTTGTAGATGCTGCGGAGCACCATGGGTAAGACAAGAGAGTCGAACATTTTTGCCATAAATATGCCTAATGCGTAAATGCCTTTCATTTCAGGGTATGGGAATTCGAAACTGATTTTAAACAAATGTTTCTACACATTGCGCAAGCGTAACAATGTAATATTATTCAAACTTATAAAACTTCACGTAACTGAATGAAATTTTAATCTGTGCTTTCAACATTCACAAATTTATCTTTCATTAGCCTATACATGCAAAGGCGACACCCTGGGTCTGAATATTTTTTATGAATAATTATTATTAAGCAGCTAAGCATAGTGCAGTACCTACCAAAAATCATTGTCGATTATTCGCGACTCGCTCGCTCGAAATGCGACTGTGACTTCTGGCGTGTACTGTAATTAATTTCGTTATCGCGTGCTAAGGACAATTTTGTCAACATATTAAAATAAACAAGGAAGCTATATCAAACACACAACCTAAACTAGGGAACCCACCAGTTTTGCGTCTGCAGCTTGAGAATCTCGACTACGGCTGTCATCTATATTCTGAAACACAAAACAAACCACATCAAACAGAACGATTGAGTATGTAGCTAGAAACAGAACAACCAATCAAACTGTCTGATGACCTTAAATTTCTAAATTTGGTCGTTTCCCCGAAGTATGTATAGTTACATAACGTTAAACTTAATAGGTTATTAAATTAATGCACATTTAGTTATCCAACTATTTAATATAGCTACTACTATTAGACCATGACGACTTTGGCAAAAGTTACATTTTCCAATACAAAAACACACAAAGTTGAAACTGAAACGAACTCAGAGCACAATTCTTATCTAAAATGTAGTGGACGACACTGGCATCTATGCAGCAATATGAAGACTTATATACTCGTCGACATCATCAGAACTATTATCTAGTACGAATAATAGACTCATAGAACAACAATTTCAAAACGCCGATTATGCAGCACTACCTCTAGCATTAGCTGTTGCTGTTCTTTTAGCCCGCGCTTTATCTAGTTTCGAGTCAAGTTTTCGTTGTAGTAGCTGCCTCTTTTCGTTCGACAATTTTGCAGGCGGTGAGAATAGTTCGCCAGCCGTTACCAGCTGCACCTTAGCTTTGGAACGCTTTGAGCAGCCGTGAGCTTCAGGCGGTGCATGACGGAAGCAGTACAGCGGAGCGCAGAATGAGCATTTTTGTCCAAGTACACGAATATTTTGCTTACAACCTGGTTGACCACAAATACTTGTTTCAGCTTGAAATTCGTTGCAAACCGCATCAAAATTGTCACCGTCGATCGCGTTACAACCTCGCTGCGTTGCTTTGCCAACATTTTTCTTCTTTGCTTTCTTTACACCACTGCCAGACTGTCGAGGCTTCATATTATGACTTGTACTTTGCTCATTTGACTGTTTTACGGCAGTATCTTGTCGCTCACAGTACGCATAGTGTGCTACAGAATTCGACTGAGGCATGCTACGTTTACAAATTGGACACAGCCACTGTTTAACGTTAATAGAGGAATCGTTTTCAGAAACCCCACACGCCGACTTAGTATGTTCATCACTGGATAGGTTGCATGTCGATGCAGTTAATAATTTGCCAACAATGTCGCTAGTACCACACTCAACCGACGTGTTCGGAGGCGGTACTAATACCTGATGAATGTCACTGAAAGGCACCCTGCTAACGGTAAAAATGCGTTCGTCGCCAACGTTACTACTGCGATGGAAAAGACCACGGCGCTCACATTCCTGAAATATTTTTGTAAAAATAGCTGTTGCAAAGCACAATATATGTACATCACGTGCCAAAATTACTGCCGTTTTCGAGCAAGCGTACACCAGACTGGCAGTATTACAAACATGTTTCAAGCATAGGACCAACATCAGAAAAGCACCGGTCATTTCCACATTACCTTTATCTTAATTATACAGTTGCGGTCAGAAATAAGTGCAAAATAATTTATGGACATTTAGATCGATTTCGATAAACGAAATTTTGATCCATTTCAATGTCGATCGATTTTGAATAATTGAAATATCGATCGATTTCGATTTTAGCGCAATTAAATAAATTTCAAATTTACAGAATTTCGATTACGTACGATAAATATAGAAAATAATTTTGCAGAGTTTTTAATTTGAGCGACAAATGATTGGTAGTCGCGAACAAATATATAACGGACCAGCAGTCATTTCAGTCGGTGACTGTTGCAGCTTATAACACTACGCACCGTGGCTTGTTTTTACTTTCATTCATCTATCACCCGATGCATCGGGTGGTAAGAATGTAGTAGCTGAAAAAAGCTTACTTCGTGAATGAGCTTGCGTTGTCTTGCGGATAGCAGTGACGGAAATTCAAAATGATCACGAATAGCACTCGGATTCTGAATAGACTGTAAACATTCGTCAATCCACTGAGTAAACCTATCGTCGCTTAATTGAAAGCGATCAGTACTCGGATTCGGTGAGCTATAAATGATATATCATTCACATGGTTTTATACACATCACTGACAATATCGCACGAATTTCGCACAAAGTTTTGTGTGGACAAACTGGTAGACAAAGTTATAGTTCAGAAATCAGTCAACACAGCAAAATATCAGAGGGGCGTCCAATTAAGGCTAACTAAAATGTTACATGGTGAGGATGCAGTAGGATAGATCTAGTGGCAGTGATTGAAATGTCAATTTTGACTCTTTATTTTAATTTTTCTGTGAGTATTTGGACTAGTTTGGCTTCTTTGGCATTCGCAACATGGCCGCCCGATTCTATAAAATTTTACCAGCACACAAAAATTATAAACCTTACTATACGTGATCGTATTTTATATGTATGTAGGTTTTGAATTTATTTTTGATTTCTTGAAAAATTGTATAAAACTGTGATACTTTTGCAATGAGTCAGGACGATGTATCAGACTCATTTGATGTGAATAGTTGAGATTTCATTTAACCGAATTCAATAGAAATTTATATTAATTTGAAATTCAACAATAACAGGCACAAGTAAATTTAAACAATTTCAATGAAGCCCTAAACTGCATAGATTTAAAGATCACTCATTAAAACGGCACGAGCGAATCAAAAGGAGATCCCACAGCGGTCAATAGAAGAAAATCTGTGAAATTTTTTGTCTTTGGAACTCACAACTCATCTTCAGCTGGATGGAATTCGATAATTTTTTGTAGGACAGTAAAAGCCATGACAATCTGCATTTAGATGAACGCAAAGAGCTACGATTTCATCTTCTGTGTCTAAATGGTCAGAAAACATTTTTATGTGTTCCTTGCCAAAACTTGCAATACCAGTGTTTTGTAGCCGGTTTCAACAGGTTTCAAGGTTACCGCTATCCCAAACCATCTCATCGAAATCTAAAACTATGTTGAACAACAGTTTTTATGGCACCACTCCCTGGGCCGCTGTAGGCCCGAATAATTTCGCCGAACCCTTGCCAGAAGTATCGATTTTTTAAATTTGGCATGTTATTACATATTTGCGACTTTACACGATTTTGTTTAAGTAAGGTTATAAATCATGGCAGAATACGATGGTTTTATAATATATAGGCCAACTTGACTATATTATAGCTTTCCAGGGCTTTACGGGTGATGAATCCAATTTACAGACCGTAGTGTATCTTCATTTGTTTGGTTATTTGTTGGTTTCGGGGCATCAAGCACAAGCTCTATATGTTTTTCGCTTACTGGATACAATTATTTTTTGGCTATCTGGACTCCAACAAAAATATTTCGCACCCTTTCAACGAAGTTCAAATGGGTTAGGGCATATCATGTCGGTCTGGGGTTTAGATGGTTCCGGCAGGGAGGGGGCAGAAAGGAGCAATCAATAATTTTCCCTATTGTTCCCAAATTTTCCTCATAATTTCACTCGTTTTACCCTACTTTTGCTTATAATTTTGTGATTTTGAACATAATTGCAAACGTATTCAGCGCGCTTTCGGGTTGGCAGTGCAGAACCCAAAAGGAAGTAAATAAGTTTCCAACTGTAAATTGAGGTTTCTAACGGGAGACAACAAACCCACCCTTATGGATGGCTACGGTTTAGGATCAACGAACCCCATTTCCTGAATACAGTCTGCTTCAGCTTTTGATTATACATTGTTTTCAAATGGCACGCATTTTGCTTCCGCTCTAAAAAGTTACTCTGGCCACCATTACAGTATCGAACATGGCTGTACGTTTTCATGGATTTTCAAAGAGTTTAAGGAAGACGGTTGGCGGATTCCATTACCGGAAGAATCTACTGAGTTGCACTTATTTTACTGGCCGTTCATTTGTGTGCCTTTAGATAAGTTATAGCTTGACACGCATAATAGTAACGTTCCTTAACTCCTATCAGACTATCACTAATAAGGCTTCAGGTCTTCCGGAGGGTATAGAATGGTATATATAGTACTAGCCAAATCTGAATGTCGCTCACTCGCGGTTCGCACGAAAGAGTTTTGTTGTGAAAATAGTATCTTTTAAAAAGTTAGTAGTTTCGAAATCGAAAAGCTAGCCACTTGTTTGAAGTGCGAGTCATTTCTGGCGTGTAGAGTCCATCAAACACAAAGCCTGTTAGAGGTGATTACATGTAACGACAACTATATATGAAACCACGCCCGATTTGTTTAACCGTGGCTTGCGATATACTGGTTATATATTATTGTGAATATTGATGAAAGATTTCGGATGCACAATGCAGGATACAAGTAGACCGAATTGGCAGATTATGCGAAACGGAGAGCACACTAATACGATAGCTATTAAAAGATGTGATAACAAAATTATTAAAAATTCAGTTGTTTAAATACATCCTTTCAAATCGAAATTACCCCAATTTAAACCTATATTTTGCGTAACCGAATAGTTTCCACACGAATCAAAACGACTGGAACAGAAACGATATAATTCCCAATTCAGAACGACCAAAATCAATTTGGTATGAAAGAGGTAATTTCAAAATGAGATTTTTGTTCACAGTCTAGAAATTCTATGCGAAGTTGTTGTATTATTTTCAACTGTAACAATATGGAGCATGGGTCGAATTATAATATAAAATTCGAAGTACAAAGTCAAGCCAGAAAACAGGTACTAAATCATTTTCAATGTTCTTTTGAAACATGTTTAGCGTCAAATTAGTGAGTCAAATTTCATCAAGTTCGGCTTAATTAAACAATAATAGCCACCAATAGCCTCGGGATGCATTTGTGGAAACCAGTTCCAAAAATATGACCATTTTTTGCAATCATTAGGTTTTTCATTTATATCTAAGAATTTTCCTACATGTCTAAATTATATGATATAAGGAAGCATATATTGCAAATATAAGATTAGGATAGTAACATAGTATATTGCCAATGTTTACATCTTTGATGAGGCATTTGAGTCAAAATACATAATTCGTTTATATTCACCTGGTACCACGGTTGTGCGGTGTCTTTATGATTGCGATGATTGCTTCTTCACATTTCTTTGTTAGCAACGGCTTTTATCGCACGTAAAACAGACCGTGACTGCAGGAAAATAACGAACCTTATCCTCATACTCTGGTTTCGTGCATTGCTTATGCTGTGTTATTATTTTTCAAACGTTTTGGTTCATGAACAAGAACATTGGACTCAACTTCTCTCAAAATAAAGATACTTTTTAGTTTGGGTCATTTGGAGCTGACAAAAAGGAAGAAGTATGTCGAATTAAAAAAAATTCTGGTACGACAACGATAGTTTTGAAACAAACATTGAATAAACTTCATTGGTTTGTAGTGAATACTCTTATTACTTCCGAAACTACAGCGTACAAAATGAACAATTCTTTATAAACACAAATTTAAATTACCTGTTACAATGCGAGCAGCTAGTATGCGGCACATTTTGAACTTTAACGGCCTTTTTATCTGAATTCCTATTACTACCAGACGTTGTTCCAGAAGACGATTGACTCGGCTGCGATACTAGCGAATTCAAAATATCTCCCAAATCCATATTATTGTCGATGGCAGTCAGGTCATCTGCAGCGAAACAAACTTCAATTTCACCAAAGATATGTACACTTACTATATGAATGTATCATGGTTCTTACGCGTGAGTAAACTTAAGGTTATCCCGCCAACTATCTTATTTTGTCATAACCGATATCGAATCGCAAGCCCAATTCAAATCGACAAGTTTTCGTTCTCGAAAATTTGGGTAATTTTACTTGAAATTCCGCGAACACAAAATGGTTAGATTTCAATCGCGAGCAGTGTGTTCGCGAACAGCTTCAATTTCAATTGAACAAAAAGCGTTCCGTAACAAATTTTATACAAAATTACAAAATACGATGGTTGGCGGGGTCACCTTAAATTTACTCGCGCATTAATACATCGGTGCAGTAATGCTAGTTTTAAAACATTTAGCAAATATTAAAATTTAGTCAATTTTAAACAACTCATATTAAATCGATGTTTGTTCGAAAGATGTTATATTTACAAAAAGATTCTGATGAAATGATTAATATAAGCTATATTCGACAACCCATCGATAGTACTGTTTCAGAGGTTTGATTATAGGTAACGTAATAAACCAATTTTTGTCCAACGTGTTGTTCTTTAATATTTTTTCGTTTTAGTACAAAAAATTGAACAGTTTTTTGATAGTCTTCGGTGTACGGCTATTAATTCCACAACACCGCTGGAATATTTTTCGAAAGAGCAAGTTCAGCTTTGTAACAAAACAAAAACATTGCTAAATTCATTATTCGGCTCCGTCCCATAATACAACAGGTTAGGAGGCACATTCCAACTAAAACGTATAAATTCGTTCCGGTAAACACCATGTTGCTGCACCATTGGCTTTTCACTGTCGGTAGCTTACACGGAATCTATTTCTGACAACAGAAAGGTCGTCATCTGTGAATATTTTGCGTTTCCATGTGATCCTTATATCACCGAGCGGTGCAGTAGCTTATAGTTGTGTTGTTGCGAGCAGCGTTTGCTTGGGAAGTCTTTGAGATAGCATACGTGCATGTCCTAGCCAAATAAGCTCTCGGCGATTGATATATCTTGCAACTTGTTCGTATACGCCACAGAGTTCACGGAGGTCGTAGTTGTGAACATCGCAACGTTGAAGCAAGCGAATATCGTTATGGTCATGGTTGGTAAAGGTACAATATGCGCACAATCAGATAGAAACAACTGCGTTCAAACAAGTTTAATTTATGTTCGTGGGCCTTACTAAGTAGCCAGATGTCACTGGCATACAACACAATCAGCCTGTACGCCCCAAGCTAGGTCTTTGTTGACACATACCTACCGCCAAAGGTGGTGGAACGGTGCGAATGCTGCCTTTGCGGTACGAGCTGTCACCTTGCTGGTTACGTCTGAACTGCTAGATATGGTACTTCCCAACTACCTGAAGCACGAATCTCTCTCCAGTAGCGTACTGTAGAGTGTGACTGGCCAGGTTTGAACTAAGACTGCCACCAAAACGTTGGTTTTCCCCTGCACCGATAGTTAGCTCAAATGTCTTTGAGTAGATTGAGTACGTTCTGTCATGTGCCCAAAAGTATTAAGCATCGTCTGTAGCTGTTGAGATGAATCCACTAGCAGTGCAATGTCATCGGCAAAGGTAAAAATAGCTGAATTTTCGGTCGTTTCGAATGATTTTGCCATATTTGTATTGTTCGGCAGCAGCGGCCAATACGCAATCCATTGTCCAGTTTAATAACATCGGCGAGAAGACTGCACATTGACGGTTTTTACTTTCAACTAGCGAAAACAACCATTTTCGCAACGTACACAGCGTCTGGTTACCCTATAGAGCAATCGAAGCGTGTCGATAAATTTTGCAAGGAGGCCGCTCCACAGTTGTTCGACACTATTGAACGCTGCTGAGAAGTCCACAAACGCTAAATTTGATGGCATCCTGTACTCTGGTCTGCTCTTTAACATCTGGTGCAGAGCAAATATTTGATCAATGCAGTCGCGGGCCGCACAAAAACAGGCTTGGTTCTCGCAAACATGCTTTTTCCGGATGTCTTTCAAATGGGCGATAATTACCATTTCTAGCACTTGTGGCAGTTCTTATATCAAGCTCGCTAATTCCTAGATAGTTCTTACAGAGAGCACGATCGCCTTTCTTGAATAGTGGTATGACGACTGTCAGATTCTATTCATCCGGTAGCTCCATGTCAAGCCAGATACGACGAAACAACCCAACAAGATGACCAATCACGCTCGTATCAGAGAAAATCCACAAGCCTTATGGAATGTCTTCACGGGGAGCTTTGACGGGTTTTAGCGATTTCACTGCTTTCAAAACTTCTTGCTTAGTAGGCGGATTGGTATCCACAGGCTACACCGCCACGCATTGATACGTTGCTAAACAACAGGGTGCAAGGCTTTGGCTTGTTTAGCAGATCTCGAAAATATTCGCCAAAACGATCACAATTTTTCTCATTGTCATAAATCAGCTCTCAATCAACGTCCTTAATCGCAATGCTTCCGCTTGACTGCTTTTTGTTGCATTACTTGATGACCTAGAACAACCTTGGTGAATCGCCTAAACTGTCGTTACGTGTTCCATGGTTGTAGCCATACGTTTGTAATAGCTGTTACTATCTTACAGTATATTAAAGAATAGCAGATACCAGTGTCCCGAATGTTATTCGCTATCCGAGCCGATTTTGGCGATTTAAGATATATTCTATTCGGTTCTGCACACGCAGTTCTGCAGAGGATTGTGGGTTTTCGTTCGTGAAAAAGTTTTTTGAACACCACTTAAGCGCACCATTTCAATCACGTGGTAGCGCATTTGGTACATATTAAGGCATGCAGCTGGGTGTGCGTATAGTTAGATAATGTTAACAACAACAAATAGATCTATTCTCAAATACAGCGTAAACTTCCCAACCCTTTTTATCTTTAAGCTTAACCTTCAAATTCAACTGCACTTCGCATCGACCCATTTTTATCGATATAATCTATAAGTGATCGTAAGAATGGATGAGATCCAACGGTTCCAGAATCGCCTATAAGTGTCACGTGACGACGCGCGCGCGTAACGGCTACATTTAATCGCCGATCTTCTTTCAAAAATCCAAGCTCGTCTAAAATTACATTAAAAAGCAAGCGCCAAAAATATTTTTAAAATTAACATTAATTAAATTAAAATTAGTAAGCATATTATCATAAAAATTAAACTCAGATGTCGTTTAGAAAATGGTAGAGACATAATACATTTTAAGAGTTAAAATTCGTTACATTTAAGTCCGCATTGCTAATATCAGGGCGATTAATAGTTGCTAAATTTAGAAAAACAGATAGGTGAAATACAATATTTTCCACGAAACTAATCATGTCATTTTGCGCCAGAGAGAACTTTTAATATGAACAGGTAGTTATGACGCACCAAAACCGCCGCAACGCAGTCGTATAATTCTTATAGAAGCTTAGCTACAAAAACCTGTCCTTTGTACCTTACAAATAGTAATAAATATACAAAAAATTATAAAAACATATTACCAGCCTAATGGTATACTGTGTCGAACAAATTGGAATCATACATCAAATTCACCAAATGAAACTACGCGCTTACGTTAAGTATAGTACGCTGTAATAATAATTTGAGATCGCCATATCAGAGCGGCATTAGACCACATTATAAATATACTGGCTTGTTTACAGTCCTCCGAAAACAGAGGGAATTCTGGGGGGTGGAGGTTTGGGGCATGGTATTTCTCAGGAGAAATTTAAAAGTTGGGGGAATAAATCTTGAATAAAATACTAAGTATTTCCAGCTTTTCATGTAATTGTACTACCTGTGCATATAATTTCAAGCGTTAAAGGGACATTTTAGCATTAGAAATAGTAGTAATTCAAGTTTAAAAACGTATGTCAAAGTATTACACACTGCGTTCTAATACTAGCATCTAGCAGACGTGGTTTAATTTTTACGTTGCCATTTTGCGTAATCACCTGTAACAGGCAGTTTGATGTATATACCACATAAGCCTCTTGAACACTGACCCATTGAAAATCCTAAAACCTCTTCAACCCTAAATCCATCTAAAACGACTGACAACGCATCAATTATTTGTGCTGGAATCAAGATAACCGAACCGTATTCAGGCAACTGGAAAACCTATACAGATAATTATTTTTGATGACCTCTACGCAATGCGTAAGCAAACAAAATGAAGACAGACTATATTGTGGAAATCGGGTGCATTGACCCTAAACCCACTGAAAACTTATGAAAAGACGCGAAATATGGACGTTGAACTCTAGATAACAAAACATTTGTAGTCAATCTTCAGAATTACCTATATATAGACCATTCTTGATGCCCAGCACGCAATGCATAATCAGTCGAATGAAAACGCACTACACATATTTAAAATTGAATTTGTCGTCTGTAAAACACTTTAACCTCAACGAACAGGTATAATATTCAAATTGGACCCTAAATAGCAAAGCCATCGTTTCCAGCGTGCTTGATAATTTAATAGCCGCTCATTGTAAGGTAAAAACAAGTAATAACACGGCTAAATTGGAGAAATCGCTATATCTGGAAAATGGTCGACGAATTATATTCAGGTACACAGCGGAAAAGTCGTGGTCAGCAAAGCTGTAGATGTCTATGAATTGATTCTGTATTTTTACATCGCTGAGATGATGTACGTCGCCATTTTTCGATGCGACGGCTGTATCGGAAGAAATGGGTTGGACACTGGTACCCGAGTGACAAAAGTTGGCAAAGAACCCTTCAAGAATATGTTTTTTGTCATTTTGACACGGAAGATGGATTCGGAGCTCAACTGAAGCGCACATCGTCATCACTTTTGCAAAACAGCTTTACGTCTATTCGGTACATACAACAATTATTTACTCACTATTTTTATTGCACCGTACTAACGAAATGATAACAGCCTCGCGTTCTTGGCCTTGATAACCGTCGACTGTGCGAATTTCAATCGTCTGCTGACAAGTTAGCAAAACGGCACGTTTAATCAAGGATACCTGAGAAAGAAAAAAACACAATAGTTAACCAGCGACCACCCGTAACACATGAAGTTAAGCTGCGCGATAACTACGATAAAATGTGTGCAGCTATATAGTCAAAAGAAAACTGGATTAAGTTTCAATCTCGGTTTAAAATCACTCCTTTTTGATTCAAAATTGATTTTCGTCAAATTAAATTCATGTGTCCACACGGTAATCCAATTGAGTGAAATCAAGTTCAGTTACACGAATTTAAAATCGCAGATGTTCGGGAAAAATGATACCGAATAGAATCAGTCGATATCAAGCTTGTTAATTACAGTTGGCTTTGGTTGGCGCAACTTAAAAATTGCGTGAAAGAGATTTTTAATTCGAGTAACTCAATTGGTTTAGACTTAGCTTGATTTCAGTTATGACAAATGAACTTACACTGACTGAAATGAAATTCATTTCAGCGAATTTAAAACCAGTTTTGGCACCAAAAATGAAGCTAACTCGACTCAATCAAAATTTAAACTCATTATAAATCGCGAAATAAAATGAAATTCGTTTTCACTTTTTACAACATCTCTGCACATATTTTATCGTTTTCCCACATGATGGTTAAACGATATATATTCGAGAAAACGAACAATGGTATGAATAATAATTATCGCAAGTCATTAATACTATCACAAATAGCCAATACCGTTACTACCGTTCCTAAAGAAATACTAGATGAGAAAGTATGCAAGTTAAACCGATACGTAGAAAGAAATTTCAAAACGGTTTTGCAAAATATAACATGTCTCAATGTCATAAAATATATCTCAATTCTGGTCCGGTTGTTATCAAAACCGACAAGGCGTTTCCCTAAACCAAATTGTGGAGACAAGGAAAGCTAATTTCAATTTTTTGTTTGTGTTTTTCCTCTGTGTAATGGTTTTTTGCAGAGAAGAACTTGTTAATGATCGTAACTGCGTTATTGCAACACATAAAAATTAATTATCATCAATAAATTATCAGCGATCAATAATTGCTCTCGGCGAAATTATCACGAACGATTTTTGCTTTTATTTTTATCTTTATTCGTAACTGTACATAATGTTTAATGGTTTGATGTATTGATTTAGTGGTCATCAGTTTATAGTTCTGTTGCCGAGCGCAAAGTGTTAAATCGACCGCAAAAGAAATTTATAATGGAAAGTGTCCTGCTTTAGATTTAGTATAAGCAAGAGTTCATAATGAGCCTTTGAAAAAGAGTTTAACACTCATATCACTCATATATAAATATACGTAATGGAATAAAACGGTCCATTTTTCTTTCAACTGTCCCACTCTTAGGGGAAACAAGTTTCCCAATTTTGTCCTGCCCTCCTCTCCCCCTTTTGCTCTACCTTCCCAAGTTTTGTTCTGTCCCTGTCAACGTTGGTTCAGCTTTGGATCAAAAGTTGGGAGCGAGAGAACCAAGGTTTAGGGGAGGGTAGGACAAAAGCGGGAAACTTGTCCTTTCCCTAAAGGAGAAATAAACCGCGGCATCACACAACGTGTATAACGTAGTGTGGCACGAGTGTCACACACTTCAAGGGTTCTTCATGAATTTTCGGTATAAGTGAATGTAGCATACAATAACAAACTTTGCAATTTTGGTTCTTGCCGTTGTTATTGTAAATCTTATATAGTTCAGTTCATCCGGGTACATTTATAGTAAATTTAACTATTTCTCTAAAATATTTTGTTTTATCGAGGGGTCATTTTAAACTAAATGTGTCAATTTAACCATTGAATTCGTTACTGTCCACAATGGAAAGAGGCAGGGAGGGGTGGTGGTGGTAGAACTTCCGCTTCCAACACCACTATTGTTCGCCAAATTTTCTGCAATATACCCCCACCACAAATGCCTGTTGTCCCGTGTTGCGCTCTACCCATGGTGTACATATGTCATAAATTCATGGTTTCTGTACACTAAATATGTTTAAAAATTATTTTATTATTATTATCCTTATATCAAAACACTGTATTGAAGCCTGTACGACAACAAAATATTCCCCTCTAAGTTTGAAATTTCTCCCGAAGGCTAACAATAGGTGTACTAAAGCCCCCGTATTTCGGAACGTTGTAGACGGTCCAGTATTCCTTCATAATACTCCTTATGGTGGTTATAATTAAACTCGCCATCGTACCAGAATTATAAAATCAGCATCATTTTTATAATGGTGTTGCCAATACAGCGAGCCTTGGAACGGTTAGCAACCTTATAGAAAAGTTATTTTAAACGTGTTCGTTTCAGCTTTTATTTTACAACATCTAACGGATGGTTTATGTTGAAGCGCTAGGCTTACTATTGGTGCAAAGTGTTCATTTAACAAACTACTCTTTCGCTTTTATTCTATGGGATAAACAGATTCGCATAGCCGGATTTGGTGTACCAAAAGCGCTTGACATCGACTTCGACAATATAATAATATTTAATCCGCAGAATATTTAATGCGATGTTCACGTTATAACGTGTCCAATGTTTGGAAATTTTGTCCCCCTGTATTCACAAATGTGTAGACACACCCTCACAGCAAGAAAATTCCTGAAGTTGCAGACACACGATTAGTACTACAATTGTTTACGGTGTCGTGCATAATGCATAATACCCTTAGCTGCATTTTTTCGCAAATTAAGATTAAAAGATATTATGCAGTTAATGCGATGTATTATTTTTGTGTTATTAGTTTTTTTAAAACTCCATATTTGTAGCAAAAAATATGCACGTTGACAAGATGGTAAGCCGCATAACGCCAATAAAACTACAAAGAAGACACGACGTCTTTGACATCGTCGGAAAATGACAACACCCCTAGCTAAATACCCTTGAAAATTTTATGAAAACATGGGTGTGTCTAAGACATCCCGTTATCGTGGGTGTGGCTGACACTGTGTGGAGTACATAGGTTTCAAACGTTGGAGACACTTTAACGCGAACTGGCATAACTGGGAGTACAACTCAGAATACAGGTTTATACTCAAAATTCAACGCCAAATATTATGTGACAGTTTTTGATTGACATAAATGATTCCAGCGCTTAAATTAATTTTGCCCAATGTTAAATGCCCAATAAAAATTGACATACAATATATAGAATAGTTGTAATCTCTGATGCTAACAACTATCTGTACCTTATTTCTTGGCACAGGAAAAGAGTTGCGATAAGCCCAAACCGTTAAACATTGTGTCGAATATGTACTTTCAATGATATTTCTTTGGTTTAGTGCCATAATATGCTTCAGTTTTATAATCGTGGTTGAAATACCATGTGTTCACGTAATCGCTTCTCAGCTCTGGCAAAGACAGACTCCATTTAATAAACTTAAGGACGCGAGCAATTCATAACACGCTAACTTGATTTTATTATGATGGTTTTAAGAGCGATCACTGTTTACATGCCGCGACTTCGGATCAGATGAACGGAAATTATATTGTTATCGTTGTGTGCCATAAGCTGGTTTTTCCATTTGCTCAAAATTTGTCCTACAGCGTGGAAGGGGTGTGTGGTTCGGAACTGAGAGCGCCAAATTTTGTCAGGAGGAATAGACCGATGTCCCTCATTATAAACTGGAAGCACCAGATTGCGCTATTGAATTTGAACCACTCATATCCTGGTTCGGAAGTGGGCGGAACGGCGGGTTGTACCAGGGGCATGAACTGCCCCCTGGTTGCACGGGGTAGTTTAGAATCTTCAAATTTTCTAAAATCAGTGTATTTAGCGAAAAACGCTAAAATTTTTAACAAATGGGCTCACAAACGCTGAAAGTTTCCATCAGTGTTAAAACAAATTTTTAACTTTGCAAACGGATTTTTTAATGTAGTCAAGCGGGAGCTGTTTTTATCACGGGCAGTAAAACATTGTGCCAGGGAATTACAAAAATTTGTGCGGGGGCAACCGTTTTTCCAGGGGCCACCGCTAATTTCCGGCCTCCAGCCCGCTTTGAAAAAGCCAAATATGTAAGTGAATTTGATGATGTAAACACAGATCTATCTATGTATAGTACTAACAAAGGCCTTCGCTTGTAATAACCCTGTGTTAACCGAACCCCAGTGCCTTTTTTGATAAAAAATGCAAGAACTTGTTGGCGTGCAAAATACACCAAAATTGACAAATTGATTAAAAATAATTTTAACTAACCAACAAAATTATTATAAACCTACCTGTAAATTGTAAGGCGAAATAACAGCAATGCTCTGCGGTGCAACTCCAGCCTTAATTAAACGGTTTACCATTACACACACCAACTTGACTTCGCCTAAAACGGCAGTACAGACTACTTGAGTTGATCGCAAGCTATAAGAAAATCTGCCTGGAAACAACAAAGACCTACCGCATAGATAAAAAGAATGATACCTCATGACTACGAAATCAATAATATCGTATAATGTCCTGTAATCTGTTCACACAGAAGCCTACAAATCTGTCTGAATGCTCCTAAAGCAACTGGTTCAGTGGGATACATGAATTGCAAAATCGGCTACGATACAAAGATTCGTGGTTGGGACAAAAAGAAACGGACACTACTGCGACGAGAGCTGCTTTCACCACTAACATTAAAGTTTTATGTTTCCAGGCGGTCGATTTACTCCAACATAATGGACACAAGCTCTGAAAATATATTGTTTTATTTGTTCTATTGTTAAGTTATTAAGTTAAAGTTTCCAATAATTTTGAATTTGCACATGAAACAAGTGAAACGGATGAGTTAGTGAAAGGACGATACTACTTCATTCGGAAATTTATAACAGGTATGCTTCTTATTACTAACCAGGATTTTTCGCGTTTTACACTCCTGATCCACCCGTTCCCAAATCGCTATCGAAAATACATCTACTGAAAGCAATTTTCCGCGAAATTAGGGTTTTTAAATTTTTATCGAGGAAGTAAGGGAGTTTTGAAAGGTATGTGAATATTCAAGTTTATACCGTGTTATACAAGAAACCAAAATGCTTAGGAAGTCAGTAAAACTATAATATTTAAAAAAACAACCAAAAATTGCTATTTATTTGTTGAATATATGGAGCTCTAGCCATACATAATAAACAGAATTCGTTTCGAGGTTGTCACGGTCCTATAGATACGCTTTCAAGGTAAGAGGGCCCTAATTTCGCCTGGTGCCAAACAGTAGTTATCCGTTGGGCATTTTGCGGTATTCTCTATGCTGTCACGAAACTTCCACACTGAATGTTTTCTGAATAGTGAGCAATAAAATTTATTTATATTGTAAATTACAACAGTCCGTTGTGATATTGACGACACTGCGGTAGCATTTACTGATATTTGCGAATGAGAATTGAAGATCTGTGAGTTTACTACGCTGAGACAAGATTGTAAATCCACACATAAGTAGACACGAGTTTATCGCATTACTTACTCGTAGTTTTACCTTATTTCAGCAGGCGTCACTAAGCAAAGACGGTTCACACACAGGTATCATGAAGAACTTGGGCTACTGAGTGATGCGGTAACGGTATACGTAATAAGATCACGCCATTTGATTACAAGAACAAATAACTTATAGAATAATCTGAGTCGTTATATACTCTTAGTATGCAATTCCGCAGTGCATACTGCTAACTGCTGCGTCTGCATGCGCACAAAATTTACCCGATAATAAGCAATACAAATTATTTTATGCAGTCACTTGCCTATGTTACCCTTCGACACGTCACTGTCAAATTCAAGTTCGGGCATATCACATCCATCAGTGTCAATCATTGAAATTGAACACATTGTATCTTCAGTTTTCGTTACGCCGGTGATATCACTTAAATAAACCGAAAACAATAGAAATGATGGATTTATACACAGCCATGATTCTTTATGGGGGGCTGACTCTCCACTGGCGATGCGTCACCCTAAAGGCCACCTCCGCCCTTCCCACCCTGACACTATTATCATCATCACATTTTTTATAATTTTTACCATTTTTTTTTAATTTTATGTAATTGCCTTAATCTTTGCTAAAATTTTGCCAATTTCCCGCCAAATTTTGCCGATTCTCAATCAATTTTTGCTAAAATGTTATCCAACTTTTACAAAAATTTCTATTTTTGCAAAAGTCATAGTACTGACCACTACTTACTTAGGTATGGGTTAGGGCTGATTTTGGTCTCTGACCCCCAGTTTCAAAAGCGTAAAAAAACCTGTGAGAGGTGTCACAAATTTAAGAAACACCTAGAATTTTATCCATGAGTACTGCAAAATTTGGCGTTACAGCAGCTTCACATAATCTCCCGTTACTCGTAAATATCGAGGGTCATAAAATTCATTGCTATCCTCTACGTCCCCGCGGTTATGACGAGACATCGACATAATTGGAAGGCTTGAAATAATATTTTATATGACAAATAGTACTAATCAGTAAAAGCAAGAGTGCATTAGGGAACAGTATGACACTTCTGTGCACTCTAATGTTAGCCCGTGTATGACGATACGGGTGTTTTCGGCCTGACCCCCAATTTCTGGGGGTAGGTTTATAAGCACCTGCCGGTTCAACCGACACTTCCCAGAAATTGCAGGGGAGTCCGACCTATCCTTCGCAAAAACTGGGGTGTCAGTGCAATTTCGACCCCAAAGAAACTGGGGGTCACGTCGAAAACGCCCAGTTCATGAAACACTGGCTTAGGTGTGAGTGCAGGGAAGGTGTGAGTGTCATACTCTTCTTATTCACTCTTGGTAAAAGTAATAATTGAAGGAACCATGTTTTTGATTTTAAAACTTTGAACGCAGAATGTTTCTAAATAAGGTTGAGTAATATTAAGATTTTTTGTAGTGTTTGTTTCCTGTGGCCTCGGCGCCAAAACCTTCAAGCTAGATGTGTGAAAAACATAATTTTAGATTTCACAGGCGTTAAATTTGGAACACGGGGGAAAATTTTTTTACGGGTGGCATACACATGGGTTTTCTGTTATGAGGGTGGCATTAGGATTATGGAGAAGGGGTTCCCGGGTACCCCCATAGTGGACATGCTATGGGAGTACCTGTCGTTCTTATCGTTGTCGTTTCCATCGTGCTTATAGCCGTTACCACCAAGCATTTGTGCCCTTTGAATTAGCCAGTGGGTTTAGGCTCAGTGTCTAGTTCAGAGGCTGATTCATTTGCAACGGTTATACAACGATCGCAATAAATGTGGTGGGCATCTTTCGAATCATTAGTGCAGTATTCAGATAGCTGCAAGATGGGGTTTTCGTAAAGTAATGATACTGGTCGTTCGGAAAATGATGTAATATGTTGAACAACAGAGTATCTGTCCTCGACGTGCGACTACACAGTGGACCTGCTTGGGTAGCGAATCTTGAATGCCGTTGATGATGAGCTGGCGGCCAATTACCAAAAAAGCTACAAAACTCAGTTATTGCAGACAAGCCCAGTTTATTCTTCGATCATAACCGAATACGTGCTAATTATACAATAACGTGTGATGCTTTTTATACCGTACGTTCTATGGGTTCTATCCACATACAGCCGAAAATAATTTCAATACAGTTGCAATGTAAAGTTTATTGTCTGCTGACAAAAACATCTTTTCAAGTTAGGTTTTGAAGAAAATCCCATCTGCCATCTTTCCAAAACTAGTGAGGAAGAAACGGTGGAGTACTTCCTTCACCGCTGCTCCAAACTTGATGCCTTAAGACTCAAGACTTATGGCTTCATTTCTGGTAATACTCTTCAGAAACTTGTGAGTTTCGCCCTAGCGTCTGGTAGATTTTCTCTTGATGCTGGATTCCTTCGGTGTTAGAGCCGTACAGTGGTTAGTGTCCGCACTTTTATATAGTACTCTTATTTTTATTTACATCTATGTGTGGTTTAGTCGCCAATGTTGCGGCGCGCCGCGCTAACACAAAAATAGTTTGGTATGCATATTGGCACATACAGTACGATAAAATAAAAGTAACTGCTACTAAATCATTACGCATACTTTATTTAACAACAAAACAAGCTACTTTAACCATAGAATAATGAAAGTCTGTGCAATAATATTTACGCAATGTATCAGCTTGTCTGATGACCACGTTGTCATTGTGAAATCTGGTTTTATCATCCATCTAATGTTAAATTTTTATTCCAATAGCGGAAAAACTACAGCATATAGCGAACATTTAAAGAAGTATAACAATCAAACCAAGCATGGGTTCAAAGTGTATCATAAACGTATTTATTACGCTAACGCTCGTTTAGCAGCTGTTATTTTTCCGCTAATTAGATGTAGCGCTGGGATAATGTGGAGAGCAAAGCGCGAGTTTATATGGCAGCCATAACTTTATACAGTTTGCATGGAATTGACCCATAATTCAGGTTCTGCCAGCACGTTGTGGATTAAATTTAGTAACTGTCGATCCGAAATATAGATTTTGATTTATTATACCGAAATCAATTCAACTAACCTCAACAGATGATTAGCAACGTTCTCGTCGGCAACCAATGCGTTTTCGTATAAGCATTCTGAAGCCCATTTCATAATATTTTTATTCATTCGATACTGAACTGAAAGCATTCGGCACCAATCGGCTTTAGATAATGGGCCTTCCGATGGGGCGAGCTCGTTCAATATTCGTTCACTAATTGTGATACTCAATCCTTCGGCAGCGGCTCTACAGAAGACAAAATTTCAAAGAAATTATGATCGCACGAAATTGAACATAAACATCAATTTTGAATAATATCTGGTCTCATTATCGTACGCTCCAAAAACAAGCTTGACAAACCCCACTTCCCAATACCAACGATGTTCGTAAAATTCTCTCCATACCAATCCTCGCACTCAGCCAAAAAACCAACACATTCAACTAAATCCATTATTTATTAATGTATTTAAATATGTGTTCTGCATGCTAAATATTTATAAACATTAATCAATGTTCTCCCTCGCCAGCCCCCTATTTGGAGAAGCTATATAGCACAAAATTTTGTTCCCCCGCTTTGAAATTGCAGACAAGAATGAACACGGGACCCTAAAGTTCCCACATCCACTCTTCGCAAGAATGCGGACAAACCTGGAAAATGTAGTTCTGAGATTAAACGGTTTAGCGTCTAACAAGAGGGCACAAATACATTCCATTGAATTTGTTATTAAATAAAAAAACTTGTGAAGATCTATACATCCTGGTAATGAGTCCACGGACGGTCAAAAAATAATTTTTATAGTAATTTTTGCCGCGAACAAAGCAATAGGTAGAAACTCCGCCCGCTTCCCTCGCTCCGCTTCAATTATGCCAGAGATAGCTAATAAACTGTAGCATTACAAAACATTATAAACTAACTTATCAGACATGATAGTTGGCGGCAGTTGACAGTGATCGCCGACTAAAACACAACGCTTCGCCAGGAGCAATGCCATCCAACAAGCGACTTCAGTTGACTAAAACAAAATTAGAAGCTATAGTTCGAATTTAGTGTAGTTGCACAAATAATCTTAAAAGAATAGAATATAATTTATGGTGTAAAACATGGATGTTATACGTTGCCTCGCAAACAAAGGTCCTGATTGGCCGATTCTTAGCCGAAACCTGGTGAATAATAAAAAATTAAGCGAATTCGTCGATTAAGTTGCATTAAATGCTGAAAGTGTAAATTTAACCGCTAAGTTTTTGTTTCAAGCAGAGTTTTAGTTTTTAAGAGGTGAAATCCCAATATTAAAAAAAAACCAAAATAATTCAGCCGGCTGTTAATCAAACAACGGGTAAGCTATACCCATTTTTGCTGCGTAGAAATCTAAAATTTGTAATTCTCGAAGTCGGTCAATTCGGTCTACATTTTCATTTATGAAGTTTTACATACATATTCAAAAGTTGAACCTCTAGCACTGCCCTCCAATTAAGTTTGTCTTTGGGTAGAATCCCAGCATAGAGAAATTATTGCCGCGGAGTGCTAAAGTTACCTCAAGAAACTTATGCTGTGAAAAATGCAACATTTAGTTGCAGGAAACAGTACCCAAAATTTCGACACTTAGCATATCTTACTCGCTTCACTTCCCACATATTGTGGTTTTATATTCAGGCAAATTCAAAGTACCTCGTTTGCGAATTAATGCATTAGAGTGCTTTCTTACACTGACTCCAATGCTATGAAATTAGACGTTCGCAAGAACGTTTATATTTCCAAAGCGCAATGAATAACAAAAGCAAAAAAGCCCAAAATTTTGAAGAAGCCAAACCGATTTTGAAAAAAAAACTCACGGAAATCCCCTGGCTTTCAAGTTTCTGCATTAAAACGAAATGAGTTTTTTCAGATTAAATTCGATGTAATCGGGTACATGGGTGGATATATAGTATGTATTTTCAGGTGCTAACAACACAGAAAATAGAAAATTATAGTCTAATAAGCGTTTCTGCTAAAAACCACAGTATCTAGCAAAAAAGCATATAGAAATTTAAAAATCGTTAAATTAGTACAGGTCAAGTTTAAAAACCCTGGTCTAGATTTTTGAAATTAACTTAGTCAGTATCCAGTATAAAAATTATCCCGACAACAATTTTACGATGTTCAAGAGTGATGTGATAAGACATCTCTCTTTTAAAGGTTTTTGAAACAACAAGGTCCTAATTTCAGCAATATTTTAAATTGATTTTTATACCAAAATTCCATGCCCATGATATTGCAAAAATTTATTAACGAAATCAACGCAAGGTAGTAAGAGAGAGGGCCCACGGTCTCTGAGAGAGTGAACGTAGCCACCATACGCCCACGGACACCTATTTCTTAGAGGATAGCTGATACCTCAAAGGACTTTAGTTGTACCTCCTAACATCCTGGAGAATAGGACGAAAACCAACCATATTATCGGATAAGTTGCACTAAGTGTCATGCTCCTCTACAAAAATTTAACACAGACTCTTGATAAATACTAATACGGCATGTTGCTAAGCAGCGTTATCCATACAAAAACAAAGGAAATAATATAAGATTCTCGTTTGAATTATCCACTTAAGAATACTACTAGCTATTGTGAAAAATGAGATCATAAAGTGCCTTAAGGAGTTCTGCAAAAAATATAAAAAATGTATCAAAGGGAAAACTACGCCTAAGCAACCAAATTGAAAAAAAACTTATTATTTGCCTGTGCGCATTCATCGATTACGACCAAATCAAACGCAAAGTCCGTCATCTGGTTATCGTCATAGACACCAGTGGCGCGTTTTGAAGTCGGTGACCAGAACAACGACTTGAGCGGTCCGTCGAGATTGCACGAAGTGAGTGTAGCCGCGACAACGCGCGCATGCGACAATAAACGCTCAAATGCACGATTCTCACGGGCGGCCAAATCGCTTTGAAGCTGGCGAATTTCGTGCCGGGTTCCACGACGGACGGCATCATTCGGCGATTTTGACAGTGCTGCCTTTAAAAAGAACTTTTTCATAATAATTCGATAAGTTATAAAGATCAGACAAAGCGAAGGTTTGATCGTATAATAATCAATGTACAAGAAACGACGTTTAGAGCTGTATATTATTACTTACTTTTTACCAGTTATTGATCCGATATGCAGTACAATTAAAACATCAAAAGATTCATTAAACTAATACACAGTTAGTATATGTTGAGTGTAAACGCAAGTTAGTTCATGCTAAATAGAGTTTATTCTATATAGATAGGTAAAATGAGACTAGCGACAAGATAAGTGTTTGTAGGAGAGAAAGTGCCTGTTACACGGCCAAACTCTAATTAAATTTCATAGAATATATACACTTTGAAACGATTCCAACTGGAAAAGAAGTCGTTCAAATGATTAAGCGCATATAAGTATTGCAAACACTTGAACTTGACGTGCTGAAGTTAATATTCCTAAGCACATAATGTTTTGCTTAAGTAGTAACTGATTAAAATATTCGATTAGGTCAACTTCATTCGTCCTGACTTATAAGAATAGGTTCTACGCTGAGGCAGTATCAATTTAAGACAGTGGGAATTTGTATGGTCCAGCACGTATATACCAGTATTACCTGAAACACTGCGGTTAATCTTATTAAATTCATATTTTTTACTTACACAGCTAAATAAGGTACCCTTCTAAACTGGCTTCTCCAATTGAGGGTGAAGGAGGGCGGTTATATAGACTTTAACCCAGTTCATGCACCAGGAAAATTTTAGTGTATCCACTTCAGTGTTCTCCACAGGTTTAATACAATACCTGGAGCCCTTATTTGTCCTCAGTTCCAACTTGGGGTTCAACTAATACAGTACTAACTAAAAATAAATAGCGCCTTTGAAGCGACCGAAGATTAACCGGACATCGAACGAGTAGTATTTCATTTCTAGGAAGTACTTTAAATATCTAGGGGTGATTTACTCAGCTTATCACGGGTGCTTCATCAATACATCTTATCGCGATAAGCGAAATAATATTGGTAATGTCTTCGCCACTGTCGGAGAATGCAACAATAATTATTGTTTTAGATGTCAGCTGAAAATATCTGAGTGGAGTTGGGACATTTTGGGCATGACTTGAATCTCTGTTTCTCTAATCAAACTCATAAGTAACCAGTGCAACAAAACAACAAACCACATACCCGCAGAGTGTCTATTTCCCTTCGAATATCAGAAATTATCTGACGATCTTCAGAGCGATTAAGGATCGAATCTAACGAAAAATCATGAGCACCTAAAACAGTTTTATAAATATTCTAGACCACGTTTTGTTAACACAGTCATATTCGTTCTCTCATTAACGAAAATATTTCGTTCTGGCGCAAAGATGTATTCTTAATCTATAAAACATTTCAAATAAGCAGTTTAAAACAGGTATGTTTTCAAAAAAGGACGGTGAGCTACGAGAAAATGCGGAGCAAAGTTGCACACAAAGTTACACATAACTATATACTGCTGTCATAGAAACGAGTGCTCCCAATTAACAAGAGGATCGAAATATTGTTTAGCCAAACTGGCTTCTGTATGTTAAGCTTTGTCGAAAATATATACAACTGTAGCTACTACGTTAGCACAAATTACATGTTTTTATGAAATCCCAAAATTAGAAATTTAGCCTTGCAAACTCCATTTGTATAAACAGACAGAAATGAACAATCCACGAAAATGAAAAAATACATTTGAAATTGTAAAAATTCAGCGTTGCAAACTCCACTTGTATAAACAGACAGAAATGAACAATTCATGAAAATAAGAAAAATACATTTGAAATTTTAAAAATTCAACGTTGCAAACTCGATTTGTATAAACAAAGAGAAATGATCAGTCCAAGATAATAAGCAAAGCTCCTTTAACTACAATATGATGACATAAAAATTTCATTTGTTTACAATGCAAGCCAAACATAGAACTACATAAAAACATTCATTATTATAGACGGACACAACAAACCTCATAACAAATGCAAAATTTAAAATGTTTACCATAATGCAATTTCATTGTCTCGCTATATCACGGCGGTAAAATATAAATTTATAATCTTCGCCCATAGCAAAGGATACATAGTATGATCAGTAGGTTCAATAAAAACAAATCAAATTAGAATACGAAAAACAAGAACCCGCAACGACACGCGCTGGATGTCCCAAGCGAAGCAGCTTTCCAGCAGAAAGTGGTCCGCATCCAGACGAATTACTTTCGTTTCCAAGCCGTTCAACGATGTTGTCTACGGAAATATTTGATGGACCTGTTACGAGCACCTAAATAATATTTATAATCTTAAATTAAATGACACTAATAATCCTAAAAACATGAGAAAATATTTTAGGGTAATCAACGACGATCAACGTTGTCATATACTAAAATATTTGAAAAGTGCAAACATACATCTAACACAACGTCAAAATAATTAGCTAGCAGCTTAAAATGGTATATAAGCCAAAACTAAGACAAAATTTCTTTGAAATGGTATTTTACATGATATATAACCACAGTATTCAAGGTTCCCGGGTTCCGCTATACGCGGGAAAAGGAACTGACCTCTCACGCTCGGCCGATGGCCCCTATTGCCTGTCTTTCCTCTCAAATGTTGGATACCTTAAATTTTTAATTATGAACACGAGAAATTTCCCTCTCCCATGACATTATGGTGCACTTTTAGCGAATTTTGTCATAAAATACTGATGCACAATAAAATATATTATAAAAAATATAATATGGAATATATTGACGCAGAATATAAAATGATACGTAGTTATATTATAATGTAATCTAAATAATGTATATATAATATCGTCTCCTTTGACCTTCTCGCCAAACTCGGAACGCAGACCTGACCCCGAAAGTTCTTTACTGACAGAAGCCCGAAGTAACATCCCGTGGTACAGCAGTGATACTTATCTGACGCAAATTTTTAATGCATACTTTTGTTTTCAAAATACACTATTATGGATATTATTATATTTTTCAAAGAAATACTCCATTTAGAGAATGCTTTAATTATTTCAGTTTTATACCCTTCTTTACTTTTCAAAACGCCTCCTTTCCACTTTTATTTCAAATTCAAATTTGAAGTTAGAATACCTTTGTAATTTAAAATGTTCAAGCGGGAATTATAATTATAAATAACCGGGTGAAAGAAAAACCAAATAATAGTACTGGCAAAAAATGAGCGTTCGCATGCTGCTGGAAAGCAATTCATTATAAAAAAAGATTCATTATCTGGCCTCTCTGCAGGAAAAAATTATACCAGGGGTCTGGCTTCTCCACAGACCATCGCAGGTGGACGAGGGAAACAAATGGGCAAACTCTTCGAAAGGGGCGTGTTAGCAAAAGGTAATGACAAGTGTAAAAATAGACGTTTTTAGTATTTTTGGGGCTGAAAATCAAAAGCAAAGGTGTAAAAGCTGCAATAACTGTAAAAATGAACATTTTTTCGAGCATCTTTGGGGTAAAAATCGAAGTGGAAGCACCTAAATTGTTGAAGGGAGGGGGCAAAACGAGGGGCTCTGCCAGACCAAGGGGTGTAGTCGAAAAGCAGGCTTCGTCCCTCTCACTCCCAATTAGGAGAAGCCAATGGTCCACCAGCTCCAGTCTGGGTGAACCGGAAACACCTGTGAAATTCTGTTGTGGAACAGATCAACTGGTGGTCTTATTGCATTTTATCGCGTTTTTCGTACAGTTACAGTATCTTATCATTCTTTTTGTAGCATAATAATTTATTATTATATATTGTTGGAATTGCCAAAATTCCGAAAGGAGCTCAAATATCCCGCCACCCTCCTCATTCCCTCTCTGGAGAAGCAAATTACTAATTTTAATAATTTGAAAAACTCAGCTCAATTTGATTCTCAGCTTTGTGGACCATGACAACAATTTTATTAGATAAATACTAACTGTACACTACAAAACTAGAATGGCAAGTTGTTAAAACAAGAGAGTATTGCACTAACCTTATCTCCACGCGCAACAGCTTGGCGTATAATTTCACACACCACAGTTGTTTTACCGGTTCCGGGTGGTCCGTGAATCAATGATATCATCCGATCTGGTTGAAGTGCAAAGTTAATGGCATCAATCTGGGACTGATTTAATTGGTTGTTGTACGAAACGGAGCCCAGTTTGAATTCGGCTGAAATAGCAAAAAGAGATTGTTTCGTTCGGCCTAGCTTATTTATTTTAAGAACAAAGTTAACAAATACTATGAACTAAAATAAACATTGCTACAATTTCAATTAAAAAAGGAGAAACGTTTAGTTTATTATTATGGCTTTTATTATGACACGGGAATGTCGTTGGGAGAAACTACAAGAAGAGCTCTTTGCTTAAACGCGATAGAAAGGCTTCAGTACGAGGCGTTGGGCTTGAAATCAAATATAACGACGGCAACGCAAGCTCACACAGAGGAATGGAGATATCTAGTTAAACAATTTATGGCGTATATATGCTGGCAGAACGCTATCAATTGAATGCCTATTTCGCAGTCACCCTATGTACTTTCAGTTCCGCCAGTTCCGAACTGAGCCCTGTCGGGAAGCAGTACCTGTAATTCCGCATCCGGTATATTCGTGTTCCGGTTCCAGCTAATTTTTGCCGGAATCGAAATTTCGTTATCACGACTTTTGAATAGCTACATGGCGATATTTGTAACTTATGTTTTCCATTTCCAAGTCAAAACTAGCTAATAAACTAAGCCATAGGTGCACCATTATTCTTCGTGCTATTCGTACAAGACAAAAACCAATTCTTTTCTATCTTCGTGCTGACTACGGTAAGTTTAAATAGCTCTTTAAGTTTTCAATAGCATTTTCTCCACCTCAAACTAATCAGTTTATAGGGAACAGAGAAATAACGTTAGTCAATCAAACACTAATACATTTATAATTTTTGAAGTACTGCTTCCAAAATATCATAATTTCAATGGAAAAATATAATTGTAGGACCCCAGTACTTGCCGTAATGACTGCTTTCAACGTAACTACAACTGCATTCATCGTATTCAGCTGTCCCAAAATCTTCACGCTCAATATTGCCTTCTACGTACTGTTGGAAATTGCCAAAATTTAATGATTTTGTTTCGGTTTCTTGTATATTACCCACAACAAAAACCGGACTTTATAAAATCGCATTAATTCTTTACCTAAAAATCGTACAACAGGTTATACGTTTATTTTTGTCAATTAAAAATTCAACTTGATTATAATTAAAATATCTTTGAACAGCTATAACAAAGCTTATTCTGGCTGAACGTCCCAGTGTTTTCAAATTGCAATCGCTATTATTTACCCAAATCGGTTTCACATTATGCGTCAAGAAAGACTTTATAATATGACAATCGAACTAAATTTCATCGCGTTCCGGAAACAGCTTCTAACATAAAACGACACTACATTTATAAAAGCGGTAACTATAATAAATTAATCAGAAAACAAGTTTTGTACCAGACGGAACGCGATATTCAACCATTCCGAACAAATACTTTACCGTCATCGCACCCGGAAAAGTTTCGAAACATTCCAAATCATCCAGAACACTAAAAAGGAAACAAACAAGTGAAGTTGCATTTACCGACGTTTTGTTATTAAAAATAAATCAGCTGACCAAAATTTGAATGTAAAGATATAAATTTAAAATAAATTTGCACTATAATAGTTAATAATAGAGTAACGAATAATACGTGTTATACTAGTAGCTTCGTCAAGATGGTAAATTCTAAGCGGTGAATATGTGTAATTTACAGAGCCGTAGACAGCTATATTGAGCATCAAATTACAAAAAGAGATACGGAAAATCAGCCATGTTGTTTGAGCTAGTATTACCTGACTCTACTGGTGTGGGTAGCCGTCGATGTATGGCTGGATGTTTTCCAAGATACCCTGTCATGTGTGGCTTAATGTACGATTTGTAATGCAGTGCTTCCCACCGCCGCCAGGCCACGTTCCGTAAGTTTTTCCTGCTCGTGTACGGTAGACCAGAAAGATCCCAAAACACATTCGTACACGGATCGAAGCCAGGTCGTGTATGCATGTCCTTTGGGTCGCGTCCAATCACGTAGACATTCGCTAATGTGACTTGTTTGACACGTCGTACATTCCCCATCCTGACTATGTGACCAAGCCAGCGAAGGCGCCCCTTTATGATGGTGGCTGATAAGTCAGCAGTTGTGATATGCTCGTACAACCTGCTGTTAGAAATCTGATCTGGATTAGACAAACCCAGTATTTATCTGAAGGATTGTCTCTCGAGCATCTCGAGGGTATGTACATCAAGAGACTTTAACGACGATGTCCCTGAGCAGCAGGGAATAACCGGAACCGGAACCAGCAACCGGAACCGTCCATTTAAACCGGATCCGGAACCTGGTCATCGAAATTTATATATAGTAAAACAGATGATGGAAGAAATGAAGGTATAGTGGATTTAAAATGCATTAAAAATAACTTTTACATTAAACTTAATGTGTTGCGACGGTATTATTGCCTTTCTGAAACATTAAAGAGACTGAGGAAGCTAATACTGTTTATTTATGGATCAAATATGTCGGTTTTTGGACATTCAGAGCAAAAAATGTCTTCCACTATACACCATTGCGTATACTGCGTCAAATCGAATGTGCTTACAAAGCTTGGAGCGTGGAATACACAATTTCGCTCTGTCTCCAGTCGCCCCCCTTTACTACACATACGTTTGTTGCATGTTCTTCTGTAGGAAACTTAAAATTATTGGTTTATATGATTCTAAGAGAAAATAATAGATAGAAGGTAATTTTCTGATCAGTGGTCAGAGACACTGTTTAGGCTTGCGTTGGAAAAACAGTGCCCGTCAGTTAGATCATAATGATGAAAGCTTTCTAATCAGAATGCTATAAATGAGACACACTGTGATGCTGCTCGCACAGTTTCAATAAATACAGTTCATTGCCAAGAAAGCAGTTTCTAGCTGCGTTGCAGATAACGTTAGTTTACTTCAATTTAGACTGATTTATCAAGTTTACAAGCGCACTGGCGGGTACTTGACGCAATTTATGTTAGCCAAGCATACCCTAAGTACTTCTGCGTAAGCCATACTCTGTTACCGAGTTGGACCGGTTTAATTCAAACGTTTCCCACAGACTTCTGGATGTGTAAAATAGCTGCTACAAGCATCGACCTGGCTTTGGTTTAACAAACTCCTGCTGCTAAAATTATGTGCCCTACTTACGTTTCACACGGCAAATTGGTTAGTTAAACTTTTCTTTTGCGTGGTTGTATTGGAGCTTGATCATTGTATAATATATATTACATATGTTTGGATTACAGTATAAAGCAAAAACGTGGAAAATTTCAAACAAAATTTTTAAACCGGAATTCCGCTTCCGGTATGGTTTTTGCCCTTTGCCGGAACCGCAACCGGAACACGATTTTCGCCGGAACCGGAATTCCGGTTACTCCCTGCTGAGCAGTACAACAGAATTTGGCGAACAGAGCAGTCAAACATTTATCTTGGTCGGAATGCTGATTTGCTTCTGCTGCCGTTTGTTTAGCCCATTAAATACTGTTGTCGCAGCCGCTATGCGATTCGTTCTGGTGTGAGAGTTGATCCAAGGCAACATTTTCTACTGACGTTCTGCATGGTTAGACAAACAACTGTAGACTGTACGTAGCGGGACAGCAAAACGGCATGAATTTTGTCCTACTGGTGTTTACGACAAATCCTACTCTCGCGGATTGACGCTCAAGCCTATTGCACATTGGCCACAGATTCCAACAGAACAGCACTGGCATTGGTGTATTCAAAATCTAACACAAAACTTTTTCGTGCATAAGAACATTTTTCACCGACAACCTTGTTCCTGTTTCACATAGCCAATTAAGCACGAATTACTTATCGTTATATTTTTAACATATTTCAAGGATTGCATTTTCCCCAGAAAACCAATGAAAGTTGTTAGTACTACTGTTGACTATAACAGCCAAAATCCAAGACTTAGATTATCAAAATTTGGCTAGTTTGTGATAAATTAGGATAGCAGAAGAATTAATGCAGCCAAAATCATATAATAAACTTGGGCATTGAGAGGGCAGATTAGGATATTTTAGCAGCTAGAAGAGCCACAATCATAAATTAGGCTGTCTAAAAATAAACTTGACCTTTAGCGATTTAGTATTTGTCACCTAAATACCAATTTTCCTAGCCACAATTAATTTAAAGGCTTCATACTGGGGTTGACAGCTAAATTCGGCCATTTTGGTGGTAAATTAGGGTATTTTCGGAAGTTAGAATAGCCAAAATCATAGTTAGGCTGTCCAAATAATAAACTTGACCCTCCCCGACTTAGTATCCGTCATCCAAACACCAATTTGCCAGGCCAAAATTAATTTGAGGGCTTCATACAGAATTTGACAGCTAAATTCAGCCATTTTGGGGTAAATTAGTGTATTTCTGGGAGTAATAAGAGACAAATCATAGTTAGCATGTTCAAAAAATAAACTTGATCTCCGGGCTACCCGAACTCAGCGACGCGTCGACAAAGACACAACGCAGCTTATTGTGAAGGCCTTCACAATACCCCGCATTGACTATTGCAATGCACTATATGCATTTGTAGCAAGCATTCATTTTTTGCCTCTTCGCCGTCCACTCCACAATGCAGCAAGAGTAGTCTCCTGCACAAGTCGATGGGAGAATAACGGTCGGATACTGCGAGAACTACACTGGCTACCGTTCAACAACGTGTCCACTATAAAGCACTCTTGTTGCTTAGAAATGCACTTAGCTACAAAACACCAGCGTTTATTGCGGAGATGATTAATAAGTAGTCGTCGACTCGTCTGACCAACGAACAAATACTTCGGATTGATATCGCAAGAAACAACAGCTTTTGGCTCCTCGGCCCATCGGCTTGGAATAGTATGCCGCAAATACTACGTGACAGTAGTTCCAACGTGACCGCATTTAAAGCAAAACTGAGGATTCACTTGTTTCCCAATTTGCCACACTGTACATCATTACAAACTTGCTGCATTCTGACTGTTGTATATTCTGACAATCACTTGCGCTGTTGCAACGCTTTTGCGAAAAGGACGCTTTATAAATACCATTATTACTATTATTAGTGTATGTCACGCAAAGACAAATTTGCCCAGGGAAATTAGATGAAAAAATAATTTAAGGGCTTCAAACAGGATTTGACAGCGAAATTTGTCCATTTGGGAGTAAATTATGGTATTGAGGAGGCTAGAAGAGCAAAAATCATAGTTACGTTTTTTAAATCTTCGGCCTGAAAATATCTAACAAATAATCATGGTGACAGCCCGAGTCAATCACAATGTTTTCAATGTAATCAAAAACCAAAATCGCAAAATCTTCAACAGGTGTGTACACGCACACCTGTAAAGATATCGAAAATCAAAAAACTTTCCGAACGGGCGACTCAAAAGCTATAGACACCAAAAAATGCCCACGGGAAACATATTACTAAACCAATAAGTCCGACTGGAAAAAACATGAAGACCATTTTCCCTTAATCTGTATAAGAAATGTGACGGTAAATTATGGTTTGTTTCACTCACAAATCCCTTATCAGAGGTTTGTGGTTTTCTCCGAGAAACTCCGTGATTTGGCGCGGCGCGAGAATTTGGTCAGTATATTCATAAAGTTCTGATGCCTGTCTGATTTTCACAAGTGAATCTGCATAATTCTGATTCATATCGATTGAGCATCACTGTTTGCAAGATTCTGAAGCCGATCTTAGGAAGTGATATGCGATGGTAATTTATGATGTTGCTGATTGCTGGCTTTCGTAAAGAAACGTAAACAAATAGCTGTACGACAAGCTTCAAGAATTTTTGATTGACGTCAATATCGTTTCCAAGACCGCCCGCAGCGCAGCCTTCGCGATTTGTAATCCCGCCGCTTTGAATTGCTCTGACCTAAGCCGTCTCCTCTTGGTGCTTTTCCGATTTTGAGACGGCGTATGGCAGTCACAAAGACTGCATTCCTTGAATAGTTGAGAAGATATACACGATTGATTTTGCTCGCAATGTGGAACTACACAATAGAGGATGAATTGCTCTATAATTTAAAACCAAAACACATTTTCCATGTAGCAAAAATACTACCATTTTCGTGTATTTTAGATTCCAATAACTCATTGAATAACTTTTTTGCTCAACCGCGCAGCGTAAATAATGGTAACAGCAGCTCGCATTTGCATCTACAAAGAGAATTGTCCTACAAAATGAGAGCGAAAACACCCATGCAGCTCGAGCGATTGAGAAGATATTACCATTTTCTTGTATTATGGTTCTACTTAAAAACCATTTTTAACCCAAATCTTACATCTTAGGAGAGCCGCATGGCAAAGTATTTCAGTGGCTTATCTGCTCTACAAAATGAGTTTCTTCACCGGTTGTCGAGTTGCGTAACAAGTAAAGTGATTTTTTGGGCACTTCAGGATCCAATGAGAGCCCCTTTGGCGCTTTTTCGGAGCGAAGATGTTGGAATCGGGCTTCGCGCCTAACCAAAGGGCACAAATTGAGATTTCAACCTTTCAAATGAACTATAGAGGGAATCAATCTGCCCAGCAAAATTTGACTTATCCGTGTAACCTTAAAAACCCAATAACGGACATTGTCAAACTTCATCAGTCACGACTGGTAAAAATTCTGTGCTTAGCTCGTTTCTCTCACTACGTTCAGAATTCCTAAAAATAAAGACAAAACTAGATTTTGGAACTTGGGTGCATCGACCTTAAACCAGTTGGAGACCTCTGAAGACATAAAATAATCGTGAAAGACTCTACATAACTAAAACATCGCGTTCTGCGTAGCGAAAAACCAATTATATACACCACTCTTAATGCCCTTGACACAGAATAAAGCAAACGAAGCCAAACTTTATTATGGAAATTGGGTTTATCGATCCTAAACACATTGAAGACGTCCGGAAAATCAATAGCAAAAGTATGATATTCCACCTAATAACCTAACAGGTACTTGTTATGTTCTTTATAACCCAATAGACACTCGTTGTAAGCTAAAACATGCAGTAACATACCGAAGCTTGAAAAATCATTATTTCTGGTAATCGTATCTGGGTCGACGAATCATATTCGGGTTTGCGGCAGCTCAGGGAGTAGCCAGCAAAAATGTTCTTCAACAAAGTTGTTGATCTCGATGCGAAAATTGTTGCGTGAAATATGTGCTGCGACGCATGGCATCCGAATAGCCAGATTTGGCAAATACTGCTTAAAACCTCGTTTTTTCCCCATTTTTAGTCTGGACGATGAGGTCGAAGCTGTTCGCGTTCAGCTAAAGGGCACAACGTTACCCTTTTTTCTATCGAGCAAGAATTTATCGAAATCCATGCATCCCAAAAATACTTTATGAATGACAGCAACAGACAAGAAAGAAATTTTCACAATTTTCCCCTAGCGCCGTCAATGAAAACTCCGCTCTCTTCGCTCGCTCCGTTTCAAATATATACTGGTTTGTAAAGGTGTTTCCGTTAACCTCGTTGATTTTATGTAAGACATTTAGAAAAATTGCTTGCCTTAACGCTTGGAGATTTTGATGTGTGCTGGTGTAATTCCGCGAGCGGTCACTTTCATCCGCATTCAGCTTCTCCGATCCCTTTGCCGGAACCGCAACCGGAACACAATTTTCGCGGAACGAATTTCCGGTTACTCCCCGCTAAAAAGTTTTGCTGACATGAAATAGTTCAAAGCGTGGAAATTGGCAAATACCGACATCAGACATAGGTATTTCACCCAAAAGCAACTAAATTGTATTTTGTACACAAAATTTTCTAAAAAAGCATATATCTTTAAAATGAAAACCACAAGCACAAAAATAAATTTGTCGACGCTATGTTTAACCAGTATATACAACATACATCATTATGGGAGGGCATTATCTTCCTACATCTTCCTAAGGTGTTGGATCCCCTTACAAGGGGCGATGTGCCGTTTTTCACCTCTTTCTACCCCCTTACTACGGGCACAGGTCATCCTACCCAAGTCGCGCGCATCGGGGCCGAGGCCCCCCCTGACCCCGTCCGCCGAGCGGTTAATTCCGTACTGTGGAGACCAAAGGCCAACCCCCACCTTCGCACAGTATGGCTACTAGATTCGAACCTTGGACCTCCAGCATTTATAATATGCAGAGTATCGTAAAAATCAAATAATTATTTACGCACCCAGGTTTTATTGAACTATGTTTAAACCCATGTAACTCACAGGTAATTCCGAATCACTCCCATTTTGTGCATTAAATCCTTACTGTATAAAATAAAATCCTAATGCCATTATTGTTTTAGCAGTGGGCATATGGTTTTGTGGCTATAAAAATAGTTAGAGGTCTGAAAAACATTGTGTGACAGAGGTATTAGCATTAAAACGTAATTCGGAACATGTAGCGAACATAAGCTTAAATTGTGAAACCATATTTTCAATATTTTACATGAATAAACTTATGCACTTTACATGCTACATGGTAGCATTATTATCTTGTATATATTATAGGTGTAATACAGTAATAATCGAAGGGATATGACAACAAAAGTGCTAAACGTAGTTATACAGGAACTACAAACTGCGTTAGGGCATGCCATTTGTCATTCATATGGATGGATGGCAGCTGTACTCCGTGACAAGTACAGCTGTTTCCAAGGATATTCAGCGAACTGTGGCAGCGTCCAAGATGGATCTATACAAAGCTTAGTGTAGAACCAGGCCACATTAATTGCGCTGGAATCGACACATCCGAGGTCCTCAATAATAATAATGGGTAGGACGAAATTGGTGCCGGTGGGGTGGTAAGAAAAATGTTGGTAACTTGCGACTGAAAGAGAAACGTACATAGAACATATGAGAATGGCCACCCTCCACCAAACAAGCATTGCGGGACCTAACTCTACCAATACTGGAGTGGATATGAACCTCCATTAGATATTTGGACAATTTTGCACAACAAATTACAACTTGAAATACAATATCTGATATAGAAACGGTTAATTTCTGAGATTACTTTCATTTTTTCAGCTTAAGACATTTCGGTTGAGCTCACCTTCAGACCCCGCGTAGCACACTAGAGCGCCAAATTGGGTTTTGGGGACATAAGTCATGCGATGACGTACTTCGCAGTGAGTCAACATTGCATTAAAGCTGCTAATATACATACTTTAGTCACAGTATGAACTTCTTCGCGTTCAGGAAACACATTTTGGCTTTGCCAGTGCCGCAGAAAATAACTCCAATGTCTCATGTCCCAGGATTAATTGTACCACTCAAAACCACGCACACAACGATATCTGCCCACCCAAACAATTTCAGTGCAAATTCCAGCTACTAAGCATTCCTAAAATTCCAGAATGGCCGAATTTAGATTTCAGGCCTTCCAGGTAACCAAAACTCAGCAAGCTGATTTAAATCTGATCATCAAAGAGGGTTATCAATTTATAAAATAATTTATATATATATATATATATAAGATTTATATAATACAAGAATTTATAAAATTCAGGCGAAAATTTAAACCTAAATAATTATTTATAATTGTTTTATATCAAATCCACATCCCGCGTTAATAAATTTGGTGCTGAAATAATATAATCCAAATTCATGCGAGTTTGATTGTTTAGAAATTTATTGGTAAAGTTACATTACCTCCGGTTTGACGTGGAAGATCTATGGGCCTAAAGTTTGCAATCTTGCATCCTCCGTTTGACAGCTTGCAGAAAGCAGGCGTACTATTATGAGAAAGCTGATCAATAAAATAGCTCTACTATAACAGCACTATAATTGATTTTCAAAAATTATCACTGACCTTACATGGATTAAAGTGGGGAACACCAAAAGTTTCTGTTATAAAACAATAAACATTAATAAAAAAAATAATAAAAGGGGTTAGCCGTTCCAAATATATTTATATTTTCTATCCCCTGATTCTGACCCAATCGCCGTGGAGTTGGTGTTGTCGTAAGCGCTCGTTATGCGAACCATACGCATTTATAAACACCACTTCTTTCCACAAAAACCAGCATTACAATATTATTATTGTTTAAAACATTTCAACGTGATATTTGGGTATAAACCGTTAGTACAAATTTGCCGTCGTGCAATAAACGCCAGAAGTCACTGTTCACCTTTGAAACGAGCAAGCAGCAAGAGATCACGCGGCACTGTGTGTTCACCGCACTGTATTTCTGGCGGGCACTGTATGTTGTCAGGCCACTACCATTAACACGATAAAATTATTATTCTCAAATATAGTTTTAAACTTAAACGCTCGTTCTGTGCAACCATTTTTTATGCGATTTATAAGTGAGACACAATTCAATCTGACAGCCGTATTCCTATATATTTAAATTATTATTCTCAAATATAGTTTTAAACTTAAACGCTCGTTCTGTGCATCCAATTTTTTTATGCGATTTATAAGTGAGACACAATTCAATCTGACAGCCGTATTCCTATATATTTAAATTATTATTCTCAAATATAGTTTTAAACTTAAACGCTCGTTCTGTGCATCCAATTTTTTTATGCGATTTATAAGTGAGACACAATTCAATCTGACAGCCGTATTCCTATATATTTAAATTATTATTCTCAAATATAGTTTTAAACTTAAACGCTCGTTCTGTGCAACCATTTTTTATGCGATTTATAAGTGAGACACAATTCAATCTGACAGCCGTATTCCTATATATTTAAATTATTATTCTCAAGTATAGTTTTAAACTTAAACGCTCGTTCTGTGGAACCATTTTTTATGCGATTTATAAGTGAGACACAATTCAATCTGACAGCCGTATTCCTATATATTTAAAACTGCTGGAAAAACGTCTTTCAATCAATGCTGACTATGGCAACTGTTAGAAATAACCGTGGCTCGCTCGATATTTCCTCGATTCTCGTTCGCCCAATAGGCAACAGTCATTAATGGCGCGCTCTGTATACTTTGTGTTCATTATTTCTGCTATTACGTAGCTTTTAAAGGTAGTTCTTTATGTTAGAAAGATTGCAGCAACACGTGTTTCAAACTAATTTGTTTTGCATAGCATTAAATATATATAATGATAATATTTACAATTTTAATGTGACTTATTTAAGTGACCATACCACATTTCTCAAATAAAAAATGTTAGTCTAATAAAGTTAAATACAGTCATTAAACACACGACCTCGTTCAAAACCGCGTGAACAGTCGGACGCGACTGAGGTTCCGGAAACGGATCCGCAGGACTTTTTGGAATAACCCGGTTTTGGTTCTGAAAACAAAAATGTAGAATCTGGCATATTCGTTTTCTCGTAAAACACATCTGGTGGAGGAGTTGTCCGCGTAGTAAAGGCGAAATGAAACTTATCCAAACTGTTCGTATTTCCAGCTAATGAAACGTTCGGGCTGACGCCTACCAATGAACTGTGCTTTTGACGTGATTTGCCGAATCGAGGATCCTGAGATAAAACAACGCGGTTGTTAAATGCAATAGCTGCTGTGGGACAATGGTTAACTTTTGGGCTACAACGCTCAAGCAAAGATACCTGAGTAATATCGTTTTGGAATTGCTGTCTACCAGTAGCATTATTGCTAAGATGAGGATAAGCACCCGGGGGCGGCAACATTGCCTGTTGAACTTGAAACGGAGGACATCCTAATCTTGTAAAGAAAGCCGGCGCTCTAAAGGCTGTATCACTCATATAGTCCATCACATGACAGCGGGGTCTTAACCAAGATGTAGAATGTTGGTCCAAACTCATTGTTGGTGGCAGTGTTGCTGCAAAGTGCAATGAACTTGACATTGTTGGAATGTTTGACTTGTGGATTGGTGAAATGCTTGAAGTAGGCAGGGCAGTAAGTTGTGGCTTTTTCCTTCCCATTGCATGACTTTTTTGAAGAGATCGGTTAGTTACAACCAAATCCTGTAGACATCGTACACGAGCAACTGGTTTCGTATGAGACAGAATAACGCCTTGATCTGCCGAAACAACACATGTAATATCGGCGACATCTTTTGAAAGCCCACTCTTGCAAAACGACCCACTGCAACTTGAGTTATCGGCTTGAGTAGATTTAATTTTTGTCAATAATTCTTCCTGTGAGTGTATATTCTTCAAATAGGTTTCTGCCTTCAATGCTGTACCACTGGCTTCCAACTTTTTTCCACCAATGGTTTGTGTTGCAATACTATTGGCTTCCAATTTTTCTCTACTAATGACATTAGTTGTAGTGGGCGTTTCTTGATTTGGCGTTTGGTTCCACGCGGCAATGTCTTTTATCGCTTGCTGTACAGCTTTCTCGCTCGAAAGACCTTTACAGTGATCAATAAATTTCCGAGAATAGTTGCAATTATAATTAGATCCTAGACACCTCGACGCATCAAATATGTAAGGTTGTTTATGTTTTTTCACTCCGTGACCGTGTAGTTGTGACTTCTGGCTCAAATTATCAGAGTTAGTTTCCTTGTTAGTTGGCACCTCCATATTATGTGTACAGTTCTCTGGCTCAGGGTAGTTCAGGGTGCCTTGTTTTGTTGCACTCCCGATATTATTTTTTCGTAATTCAGTCATATTCGTATTCACCGAATGGTACTTATTAGTAACACACCCATGATAGCTTCCATTCCTTTCACGTGGAAATCTTTGTTTTTGAATATCAACTTGTCGACTAGATGTACTGTTCAAACGAACTGACTTACCATTCCACGATGTCTTTGGCCCAATAAAGTCGCAATAATTCTGATATGTATAAGTATCTACGGGTGACACCGGTGCAGTTAGATATCGGCTTTCGTATTTTCGTCGACTTAAGCAAATAGCCATATCTTCAACCCTTCGCACAGGAGCCGAATTCCGTCGTTTCTTACCGGTATTTCTAAAAATCAACGAGCTGCTACAGCTTCTACGATTACTTCGATCAACATGGTCGGCAACTACTTGACACAAATTCTTTGACTGTCGCCCTCTGGTTGCAGATTGAGACGAGGATAACAAAGCATCGGCCGGATTTAACTGCGTTTTACGTTCCCTTGTGTTACATTTGGCAAGCTGCTCATTCGTCTTCAAATCAAATAATAAGCCACACCGGCTAGTAGTGGGTACAAACACCAACAAATCACAACTTTCACACCGGGTTGTAACGTTACGTCCGGCGCCAATTTCACTGTTTCCCATTTTTTCATTTACGTTCTTTTGTGCGGTCACATAGCTATCACCGTTTTGGAACGTCTTGAGAGCAGTTGTACTATAATCCAGGCTGTCAGCAATAACACATCCTCGTTGATGATGTTTTTCGTCATCATCAACATTGTCCGCAATTCCACCGTGAACCAAAATTGTACTATCTTGTTCACTAGTAGCAACAGCATCCTCCGAAGCTTCAACACCACAAGCTTGTTGGCTATTGGGCTTACGACTATCGCCTTGACTACCATTCCATGAATTATTCCATATATCTCGATGACGAATAAGACACTCATCCTTGACTGTTCGGTTGTGTTCGCTGGACTGTGATTTTTCTTTGGACAATGATATTTCACGTGCGCTAAAACGATTCTGCTTCGGTAACGGAACTGTTGTTTTCTCAACGCTGGTCATGTCGTTATCACCGGCATCAAACGAACAATCGCCAAATCTCCAAAATTGTTCGTGAACAAGAGCAGTTGTACTGTCATCCACGCGGTCAGCAATAATACATCCTCGTTGACTATGTTTATTTTCACCATCAACATTGTCCGAAGTTTCACCGTGAACAAAAATTGTGTTATCTTGTTCAATCGTAGCAACAGCATGCTCCGAAGCTTCAACGTCAGAAGTTTTTTGGTTATTAGACTTAGGACTATCGTCTTGACTACCATTCCACGAATTATTCCAAATCTCTCGATGGAGAATAAGACACTCATCTTCGACGGTTCGTTTGTCTCCGCTGGACTGTGCTTTTTGTTTGGGCAATGTCATTTCACGTGCGCAACCACGATTCTGCTTCGGTAAAGGAACTGTTGTTTTCTCAACGCTGATCATGTCGTTATCACCGGCATCAAACGAACAATCGGCAAATCCCCAATATTCTTCGTCAACGTCGTCAAAAACCGGCAGGTGTGCGTCTCGCTTCCTCGGTGCATAGGACGCTAGCGCACCCGGAGTAAAAAATTTCTAAAATCAAATAAACTAAATAAAATAAATTTAAAAACTATAGGCCGAGCACATTCGCATGTACATATATCACTCATTGAAATTAGAGCGGAGCGCCGTATAGTTCATCACTTCTGCAGAATTATGTATTTGTCACTTCCGCTGCATCAAACGCCATTTTGATTTGTACTGTGAGTCATTCAAGCATTTAAAATACAGCTACTATTTATTTATACCAATCCGTGGTTTCCTATTTAAAAATATTACGACAGACATAAGTTTCAATAAAGGTGGTGAGAAACGAAGACATAATAATGATAAATTACATTATGTATGTCATCGCATGAAAAAAGTCGTTATAAATATGTTTTCTCTGTTTTAAATTTGCAAAAAAAATTGTTTTCCTAAACTCTTATGCTTTCTGAACTTGACATTTCGTAAGCCCATTAACAGATTTCTTTACTCGGCTACGCTTCACAGTGCAGCTCAATAAAATTCGTTATACATTATGTCATGTAGTATGAGCTGGTTATAAGTTCAGTATCGCCAGAAATGAGTGTTGTTCGTTCGATGTTCCCTTGCAAACTATTCGCGAAAGATTTGCATTTATTTCTGTTTCGTAACAATGGATGTGGATTCCAAATCCGGTTTTGCAAAATAAGATAGTTACTAGTGTCACATTAAGTTTAGTCGTGCATTATTTCCGTCTGTTATACGACTGTATCTCGTCAGTAATATTAATTTCATCGTCTGTACATCCATAATTATTTACATCTGTATTCGTCCTAATATTGGACGTGAAGCTTTTAAAGTTGCGTACGCATATCATTGAGATATGTCTTTAAACGCTATTATATATAGCTAAGCGACAAACTGGAGCGATCTCAACACAGAATGTAACGCATCAGAAGCGTGCATGGAAATATTTTTACTGTCGTGCCCCTAATACAGTACCCGCCAGAATACCGACCGCTGCTCTCTCGAATGGAGATTATAATTCCCGCACTACTCCACAATTGACAGTGTTAAATCCCAATGATTTAACAATTCCAAATGATTTAACAATAATTCCCATCTAACGCTAGGTCAGTGCACTATACGCACAATTTTTATATTAAATACATGGCTTTATAGAGAAGGATAACCCTTAACACTATTTTGCAACAAACACTTTGTTTCTAAGTGTGCCTTTTACTACTTTTCGTTATGTCCATGTCGAAGACAAATTTCCATTCGTTTCTGATTCATATCTGTCGACGATTTACAGGTAGCTATTTTTATTATTACATAGCAAGTTTCCCAGTATTTCATATCTAGCTTTTGCTTTTGCAAATACGATTTAAAGTCCAATTTTCTTGAGTTAGAATTTCGCCAACAGAGACATCTTTAGGGTGGCTCCAGGCCCAGGGCTGGAATTTTCAAGGTTTTTGAGAACTTGATTTTCGATTCAGTTTCACCATATCACGTAACAGAGTATTCATCATAGTCTCAGTAAGCTTGTGACGATTAACGATTAAACCGGGGGACAAGCAGCTTGCAGCTCGGACAATAATTTTGTACTTCAAAAGATATATTTCTATAATCTTTACAGTAGTTGTCTTGACGTATTACTTGTGGTAGTCACTGTAGAATGCATCTTCGCAAAGTCTGAAGCCACTGATTGTCGCAATTCCACACCTGCCTCGAAACCAATTTTGGCCATGGCTTTAAGACTGTCCGAATTCTCAATGTCAATCGCCACTAGGTTTAATACGTCACCATCCAGGGCTGGACCAGCAACTGCAACATTTCAACCCATCGAACCCTTTTGAAGATTTAGTAACGTCGGTATTGGTCGCCCTTCGTGAAGGTCAATCTTAGAAAAATCAATATAATGAACGCAGAAAATATTTGATGTTCCAGCCAGTGTCACGATGTCCAGCTTGGAACAGACCAGTAATCAAGTGTAAACTACAACTACATGTGTCTAGCAAACTAGGGTCATCGGGTGATGCTTAAATAGACTGCTTTAGATAGTTGTTATAGAAACGCAAGTTTACCACAGGGCCATCGATTGAGACCTGCAATACCTTAGCTGGACTCTGCCTCATTGACTCCGTCGACACCATACACGCTGCGCTCAAATTAACTGCAAATCGATTTGCAACGGTATTGTTTATGACAAGCAATATGTCTTAAACTCAAGCAATAATATAGTTGAAACATCCTATGCAATCTTTTATCATTAATAAACATTATCATTTGAATCTGTATCAGCGACGGAGTTCGACAATAAAGACGTGTTCGCGGTTGCAGCATCACTTTATTGGTGACCATGACTCCAATGTAAATTACGACAGCAAACAGTCAAGATCTTAGAACTTTTAATTGAGCGTGATACTATTTTCAAGGTTCGGAGGTTCAACTTCAAGGATTTTCTTGGGAGATCTAAAAATTCAAGGTTTCCAAGACAATTTTTCGGCATTCAAAGTTTTTCCAGGTGTTTCAAGGCTGGGGCCTCCCAGCATGTTGTATGCTGTTTCGAAGAGCAAAACAGTGTGACTGAATTATTGATTAGGCCGGTAATTATTATGAGCAAGTTGTCATAAAATATTTGCACAGAATAATAATTATTTCTAATTATAACAGTTCTTTAAAATAAAAAAATCAATATAATAAGCTTACATTTGTATTAAACCCAAATTGACCTTTGTCATTCCATTTTTCTCTTTTCAGATTCATGATTTTCTTCTGCCTAAATCCATTTATTAATAAATTAGCAGTCGATATATTCACAAAGTGGACAGTTTCAACATTTCGGGGCAAATTATTTCATCATGATTGCGCAGTATACTTACAATCAGAACGCGCACATAAAATCGAACGCAAACGAAATCGAACGATATTGTATTTGGTCGATCTCCGTTTAAACGAAATTCGTTTAATAAAACGCTATATAACATTTTTACAAAACTATTTTTTAATTTAACGTGATCGTACTTTGCTATATTAATTACAAAAGGATCGATGTTCGCTTAAACTAAATCGAATGAAACTTCGTTCGTTTTTGAGCACTTAATCCTGATTTTAGCTGTATTTGAAATAAACTGGTTATAACGTATCACCAACATCATTTATTTATTATGTCTGAATTTGTCAATCAAAAATTAATCAATTTGATTTCAAACATTTCCAATTCATACGTTCTAAGCGTCAGAAAAACAGTATCTCGCAATTGAGACTGAAACGGAGAGAGCGTGCGGTACGCTGTCAGTAACGTCGCCACAACATCACAAGCGGAGGAGCGGGCCACACTTTGCACCGTGAAGCAAAGTTGTCTATGGGGGTGAGTGGGGTTGCCTCAAAGTTAAGCCACAGCCCCCATCCCCTCCCCGGCCCGCGGGAAATATTTGGACAACAAGCAATTCTGGACGTTAATGTGGAAAAAATAGTGCAAATTGGCAACAAATGGGAACAATTTTTGCGATAATAGTACCAGCTGAACATTTTATCAATAAGGATGTTGGCGGCAAAGTGTTCGTATGAAGATTTCGCACACCGAAGGCGCCAGATTTTGTCAATAAAATGTACGAAACATTCTACAAAACCATTTGGAGGGGGCAGGGATATTCGACCACCTCTAAAATTTTTGGGGTGGGGCCGCGCCCCCCCCCCAGCAGAGACGCAATTGTATATTGTCATTATGTGTGATCAACAGTAACAGGCTCTGTAATTGATGTGTATAATATTCCAAAACATCTAAAACCTTGTTTGATGCCTTATAATGTTGGTCTTATAGGAGGCAAAGGCACACCACATATTCTACATGCCACAAAACCTATGATAGCTTATCTGAAAGCCCAGAAAACCACGTAAGTGACGACAAAAGATTTTTTCGGTAAATGGAGTTCGCCAATGGTCCACCTTAAACCGCTGAAACGGAGAGGTACATCAGTGTTATATTTTAGATAACCACAAGCTCTATTAAGTTTGCCGAAAAACCTCCACATGCCCTGAAAGCAATATAACAAACAAACTGAAGGCAGATTTGATCCTAGAAATCGAGTTGGGCCACCCTAAACACATAATTGATAATTACTTGCAAAGGCATGAAATATTCGTGTTATACTATACATTACCCCATCACATTTAGCGTGTGGAAAAGCCCATATATATTACAGACTATTCGTGACGTCTTGCAAGCAATACATAGCCAAATGAATGAATACAAGCTATGGTATGGAAATCCGGTTCATCGGCCTTAAACATATTGTAAACCACTGGAAACGTACGAAATATTGGTGCTGGTTTTTAGTTCATGAAATTATCGTGTTCAATAAAAAAACTTCAAAATCGCGACCCTGAAACCCCTCAAACGTAAGATATAGTCATGGACTTCGAAATAATGAAACCATTGTATTCAGTGAAGGCACAAACACGAATAGTATGCAGAAATATGAAAATTCTATATATAACGCAAAGAGTGAAGAACCATATTCGGTGCCACAGCGGTCCAGGAGGAAGCCCTGCAAAAAGTGATGTTCGAGAAAACTGTATCTCTCGATCAGCTGATTCTGTGAAGTGGTCTCCGTCTTTCGATGTGACTATGATATCACGAAATATGGGCTGCGAAACATAGGAACCCCATGACCAGATTTGGCAAGAAAACCTTAAAAACCTGTTTTTGGCCAGTTTGACCCGGACGGAGTGATCTTAGTTCTTATGCGCGACTAAACATAACATCATCCCACTTATGTACAATCCTATTTTGTGCTTTTTATAAAATTTGAGTTATTGAACAGTTCCCAATCTGTCGAAAAAAACCTAATTTCTGTTACTGAACTTCAAATTTGTTTGTGCACAAAGTTTTGTCGGATTTGAATTAAAAAAGGTTATGTTTGTGAACAATGACTGCTAAACTATACAACCGTTTCGTTTATAACGTTACAGTTACATTAAATTTGTTTCGAAACAGAAACGGATCCTAATTTAAAGTACGGAAATGCCATCGAACTGCTATTACCTATATTCAAATAGCTAAGTCTGGGCTAGCATTGAACCCAATCGTGTTTTTTATTTGTTCCATATCAATGAATGGATATTGCATAATAGGGTGGTTAACGTGGTCATTTTAAGTTTTGTCGCAGATTAGCGTTAAAGGCACTTCGGCACCACTTCTGCTATCGAACAAAAAAGATAGCTTTATCGAGATTCATTCGCCTGAAGATGAGATATGAGAAGTGCTATAACTTAAAGTGTCCGTGGACACATGACAAACTTACAGTGTTCAAACGGCGTTAGTATTTAGCACCATCGGCAGAGATTCATTAGAAGTAATTACACATCTGTTTTTACGACGTTTTTTGATAAAAAATGGTGTTGCACTCAGGAATAATAACAAATAACACAGCACTATTTCAGCTTACGAACGAAAAAGACACTATACTAACCGTATTTTATCAGTAAACGTTTGTGTTTCTGCTTCACAAGCATTCCAACTTGCGTTATATACATCGTCCAATTCTTCGTCATTCGAATCATCTTTGCTTCTATAAAAATAACTAAATATATTGTTGAAATTATTAAATAAAATAATTTTTTTTCATGCTTTAGGAAATAATTAATAGAGATATCGTGCTGTAAAAGCGTATATAGATAGACGCAATATCTTTGATCAGACTCTTAGAGTTTATTTTATATTTTTATACATATCCAGCATTGTGTTAGTTTACTGTATATATATTAATTGAATTCTGAGTGAGTGAGTAAAAAGAGTAAAACGAAGAATTATAACTAAGCGGTGACAGTGGTGAAACTGGCAATTTCCATTACTGTATTCCTAGGGTCCCACGCATACTTCAACTTTGGCTGGGCGGATTGATTCGCGCAATAATTCATTTGAAAGCTTGAAATCTCTATTTGTACATTTTTGTTAGGCCCGAAGCTCGATTGCAAAATCTTCCCTCGAAAAAGCAGGTCAAAGTAGCTGGTGTCGGGTCCCGACGGGGTCCGAAAATCACGTTATCTATTGTAGCTCAACAGCCGGTGTAGGTATATAAGGCCTTTTACAAAACAAATATTATTCTATAACACTAGATATAATATGTACTTTGCTATTTGGTTCTGTTAGAATGTGGGATTTGGGTCAAAACAGGTTCCAAAATAGGCCTATAAGGCCCAAAAATACACCAAAACGGCAATATCTCCACATCAACTCAAGGTATGTGTATGTTTTTGGTCACATTTTGAAAAGCAATTCATCCTCTATGTTGCTAAAAAAGTGTAATATACTGCTATTATCATTGTTCACTTTTAAGGGTTGGGTCAAAAGAGTTGTTAATTGGCGCATGGGACCCAAAAGACACGAAAATTGGAGTATCTCAACAACCGCGCGGGCTACAATTGGTGTTTTTGGTCTCATTTTATAGAGTAAATCATGATTCATTTTGTAATTTGATGCTCAATATAGCTGGTTACATCACTCTAAATCACATATTCAACGCTCAGAATTCACCACCTTGGCGATAACACAATGTACAAGTATTAGCGAAAGCGTGTTCGCATTTCCTGATTTTCAAGTCAAAATTTGAACATTTTAAGTTTTATTTGCATTATTCGTTTGTTTGAACGCTTAACGCTACATTTATGCCGACTTTTCAAGATTTTTTCAGCGAATAAATTACAAAATAACGTAATCAAGTTGATATTCAAAGGTTAAGAGTGACAAAAAATGCAATATAGCAAGAAGTAAAAATCTGTTCAGATTTTGAACAGATTCTGTTCCGACACTAAGGTCAAATTGTGAGTTGAAAGTCTGAACACGTGAACGTTCCTTTTTAATCGCACAACGAAATGAAACGAAGCGACAAAGCCAGCATTGTTACAACCGGGCCTTAGAATATTTTCGCACCAAAGCTAGACACTTCGAGCAACTCAAAGCTCAACACATCTTCCCCAAAAAGTGATTAAACGAAACAAACTAAAAAAAATTCTTAAATTTCTATATTCTGAGAACTTATAAAAAGGTAAAACAGCACCAATAATACATACATTAGGGGTAACAATAATGTGGTTGTATTATTCAGCACAATATCAAAACAGGGCCCCGTATTTTTGTTTGCTCCAATGACCAGTAACACAAAAAAGTTCTCAATTTAACAGCCAATTTTGAGGAATAAATTTAAAACTTTAGAGACCACAATATGGTGTAATTATAATTATTATTATAATTATTTGGAAATGATATTTTTACATTGCCGTAGAACTATTATAATTTATTGTATACGAATGGAACATATGATTATGATGTGTACAAATCATCCTTACTCAATTATTAAAGCTCTACGATTCACCACAATTATTCAGCCTCGCCTCTCCAGGTTATGATTATGATGTGTACAAATCAGCCTTACTCAATTATTAAAGCTCTACGATTCACCACAATTATTCAGCCTTGCCTCTCCAGGTTATGATTATGATGCGTACAAATCAGCATTACTCAATTATTAAAGCTCTATGATTTACCACAATTATTCAGCCTCGCCTCTCCAGGTTATGATTATGATGTGTACAAATCAGCCTTACTCAATTATTAAAGCTCTACGATTCACCACAATTATTCAACCTCGCCTCTCCAGGTTATGATTATGATGTGTACAAATCAGCCTTACTCAATTATTAAAGCTCTACGATTCACCACAATTATTCAGCCTTGCCTCTCCAGGTTATGATTATGATGCGTACAAATCAGCCTTACTCAATTATTAAAGCTCTACGATTCACCACAATTATTCAGCCTTGCCTCTCCAGGTTATGATTATGATGCGTACAAATCAGCATTACTCAATTATTAAAGCTCTATGATTTACCACAATTATTCAGCCTCGCCTCTCCAGGTTATGATTATGATGTGTACAAATCATCCTTACTCAATTATTAAAGCTCTACGATTCACCACAATTATTCAGCCTCGCCTCTCCAGGTTATGATTATGATGTGTTGGGCATGAGTTAGCGTAACTAAAAATGTGGAATGCAAGCTGCCACGCTGTGCTTTGTGAAACGAATTCTTGGCTTTACACCAAATAGGTAGATTGTGTCAACGAATTGAAATAATCCCGTTTTGCAATCAGTCGCTCTACGTTCGCGGATGGAAATTTTTGAATTTGGAATTGCTATTGCTATAAATATTTTGTTCGCTAACAGTGTTTTGCACATAGCGTCAAAACAGGATGGTAGTTGGAGCAGCTTAAGTTTACTCATACATCATCCATGTTTGCGTTACTACAACTCGACCTACGAAGGAATATATATTTGTCTCAAATATTTGTTTTTGAGAAATGTGTTCATGATTTATTCCTTTTACTGCCTTGTCTTCTTAGTTCGTACTCTGATTACCATATAAATTTTGGGCAATACCTGTGTTATTAGAACACCGCCCCAATACCTGGGGATAGTACTCTATAAGCAATTTATGAAAGAAAACAAGAAAGGCAATGTCACTTATTTAAGTGAGCTACATGTAGCGTAGTATACTGTCATATTATAGCATGTCAAATTCCCCTCTATTGAGCACCTTGGCTCGATTTTTACCGCAGTGTTAGCTTAAGTAGTATCACACATGCTGATACTTCCAGGGCTCTGGCGACAGAGGGGTGCAGTTTCCTGGGGAGGCCCTCCAGAGGGTACTTAAAGTTAAGTACCCCTTCCCCCTGCCATCCCAAGACCTAATTTTACCACTTTTTTTGCAAATTTTTACTCTATTTTTTGCTAAATTTTCAAAATTCTTCTTGCGACCTCGGCACGTGGCGCGGCAGTCACGGGGAAGGGGATAAACTGGTGCGCAGGATCAGGGAGAGGTGTAGGAGGCACCCCCAAGTGGGTAGACCAGGGCCTCGAGGGGTGGCCGAAGCCTCACATGGAATAGCCTCCTGAACCCATGGTTCGACATGTATGAGTAGTATGTCTATAACAGTAATTTGAATGCTTTTAATGCCACAAGGTTCCAATCCAATTAACCATTTATTTCAACGCGACTTTAAATGTATTTTGCGAACCACTGAATTGTCATTATTTTGTATTTTTTCGGAATACATTAAACTTGTTTGTGTACTTTCCTGGAAATATAAGCTGATATCATATACTGACTATAACATATATAACACAAATGACGTTCGCGATAGCCCTGCGGTTTCAGCAGAACATCTGGTATAACGCAAGACCGCCTTCGTGTTTTCTATATATATTTACAGTGAAGAACTATATTTATGCCGCGTTTACGTTATAAAGAACCCTTCATGTGAAAGTTTTGTCCAACCTAGATGTCTCTGCCACCATCCATTATATAATGTCTTGGACACCATTGTTTTCCCGACGGGATTTTATGATAGTATACATAGGTGTATTGGTAATGATATGGTGTAGACTACAGCAAAAAAATTTATAACGCTACATGATGTGACCTAAAACATGCTGTTATTTACACACCTTATATAATGTTTTTATGCATGGAATCCTTGACACCATCGGTAAAAACAACAGACAGATTTAGAGACTATATTTAACTTGATGTTGTCTTTATCTATTTTCTTTATCTTTATACAAATTTTTTTTACCTATTACGCTATCTGTCATATTAAAAATTTTAAATACATAGGCTAATGCATAGGTGTCGACAAAGCGGATACCTTTAATCGCAGTTTTCGCCAGCAATACTACCTGAACCAGTACCATATACATCATCGTTAACATAATCATACTCCGCCCAGATTAAAAAATGAATGTTGCCCATCCAGCGAGCGGAGCTATAGTCATGATTTTCAACAGCGAACCAGCGAGGAACGACCATCTATTCCCGGGTACTAACAG
>JASANE010018451.1:0-11103 GCA_030248225.1 Trileptium ribeirensis | reverse complement strand
ATAACTATTATATAACCACTATCCCACTAACATCCTAAATCCTTAATTTTTGTTAGTTTGTTTACATTCATTATACTTAATTTGCATTAGTTTTCTTAATTATCTAGCACATAGCTAAGGTTTTTCTTTTTTAGTTTTAGTTCTTCTCCGTCTGTTGCGGTGTTGCTAGTTTTGCTCAAAGAAGTGCGCTTTTCATTATTAATCTTGTTATGTGCTTTCCTAGTTACCATAGTGTGTCGTAGCCGGAGGTTAGAGTGTGTCAGCATACATGTTTTGCTTTGACAAGCGGTGCGGATACCTGAAATAACTTTTTGGAGTTACGAAGGCGATTATTTTTTGTTTTTTTGGACTTAACTATTAGAAATGCAAACGATTACATAGAGAGAAACGCGTTTATGTACGATTTCTGGATTTTCTTTGGTTTCATCTGGTATATTACGACTAAAGAATGAGCCGCTAAGTGCTCGCAGCTCCACACATAGGTATCCTACAGGGAATAACCGGAAACACACTGTGATGCTGCTAGCACAGTTTCAATAAATACAGTTCACTGCCAAGAAAGCAATTTTTAGCTGCGTTGCAGATAACGTTAGTTTACTTCAATTTAGACTGATTTACCAAATTTACAAGCGCACTGGCCGGTGCTTGACGCAATTTATGTTAGCCAAGCATACCCTAAGTACTTCTGCGTAAGCCATACTCTGTTACCGAGTTGGACGGGTTTAAGTCAAACGTATCCCACAGACTTCTGGATGTGTAAAATAGCTGCTACAAGCATCGACCTGGCCTTGATTTAACAAACTTCTGCAGGTTATTATGAAAAATTCCTGCTCAAATTATGTGCCCTACTTACGTTTCACACGGCAAATTGGTTAGTTAATCTTTTCTTTTGCTTGGTTGTATTGGAGCTTGATCATTGTATAAGATATATTACATATGTTTGGATTACAGGATGAAGCAAAAACGTAGCAAATTTCAAACAAAATTTTTAAACCGGAATTCCGGTTCCGGTATGTGTTTTGCCCTTTGTCGGAACCGGAACCGGAACACGATTTTCGCCGGAACCGGAACCGGAATTCCGGTTACTCCCTGGTATCCTACTATTAATTTATAAATTAACTTTAGTAATATTAATTCCCAATTCAAATTTAAGTTTCATAGGCTCAAATAACCACGTATCAGCACTGATATCTATTAGCGACGTAATACTATAGTCATTTCTAAAGATTGCCATTCAGTCGAGTGAGAATTCTCCGTGGAGTATAGCAGTAGGGTTAACTTCGTGAGTAATAACCTGGGGCGAGTAAGGTGAGCGGAATCGGACAACCAAGTCTTGAGATCGCTCCTCTCTGCATAACTAACTTTTGTGTCAGCCATCCGGGGGCCGGAGGAATGAGCGAAACGAATGTGTTCACTAGGTTGTGCATAAAATCCACAACTTAGTTCGTAAGATAACGCAGCATGCCATCCATCCGGTGGTAGCTGCTTTAGTATAATTACATATAATAGCGTAATCTTAAAGCTTAGGTGAAGGTAATTAATAATCGTGTTGTGCCAGCCATCCGGGGGTACTGCATCAAATTTAAACAAAACTAGTCCAGTAATAGCTAACCTAAATCAAAACCGGCATCACTCAAATTTAACACGCTACTCCAGCCATCCGGGGACTGTTGTTTTAAATAAGGACTCGTATTAGAGTAAATCTAAGGTCTAGGTTCAGGTACTTAAATAGTCGTGCAGTGTCAGCCATCCGGGGGCACTGTATTAACCTCACAAGAAGATTAATAGAGAAAAGATAACCTAAATCTAAACATTAATCGAGAATAAGAAAAGAACCAGCTAAGCTGCGCATTCAGAGGCCTAGTTAGAAAAATAAATGTGACCAAAATTACCGGTGAGATCAATGGCGTAAACTAAACCCGGTGGTACTAAAACCGTGCCTTATTTGTGTTCTAATTATTTTTAATAAAAATTTTTAACGGCCGCATTGGTTAATAACTAACTGACTCAAGAGTGAGTAGGGCTAGTCATGCCGCAGCGCTCAATACAGTCGCGTATCTTCGAGAAAGCAGGCACGCGCAAAGGAACGCGGACCAATTAGTTTCCTACCGGCATACTGCTGGCCACACCTCGAACATCACAATCACCTGTGACGAATCCCGTACCTCTTTAATTCTGATAGCCGTCATAAAAATAACCCTCCAACCGCACTCCTATCTAAACAAAAAATATAACAATATGTAGGAGGTTCACTAAGCTAAGTAGGGGTTATAGGCCCAAAGACCACCAAATTTTTATTTTCGGGTTTTCTCCTAAGGATGACAAAGCTAGGCGGGTTCTCTAGGCTAATCGGGTTTTTGAGGAAATACCATTGGTCGGGAGGTTTCCAGAACATTCCACAATCATGAGTCATCAGTCACGTGATTGACGCGACTTCCTTATGATTTCCCGATTTTATGGATTTCGTTACTTTTAGTTTTTTTTTTTTTGGTTTTGTCTTATCAGTGGTAGTTCAACGTTGTTTGGTTTTACGTGTAGACGCAAAGAATTATTGCGTAATAGTTTCGGTTTTGGGACGGTGTCACGGCAGTCCCACATGTTCTCTGTGGCTTTCTGCTAGTTTACTGTTTTAAAGGACTAAATCCCGGCGTAAGTTGGAGTGGGACAAGTGGTTTACAGCGAAGTAATATCTCATAGCGTTTAAGAAAAATCATAACAGGACCTGGTGTCAAAACTCATACTGGGTTAGTTGGTTGTCACATAGGAATTTACCGTCATTGTCATATACCAATATAGGCGTTAGTGGCTTAAAAAATAAGCCTGTAGCTCAAAACAAGTGACATGGAATAATTTAATAGAAAATAAATGAGTCAATTTTCGGCGTAGTCAGCCCGGCAGTTGAGAATTGAGCAAGTTATGGACAAGAGGTAATTTTCTTGGGTGAGTGAGATGTGAGAGGCATTAGAACGACTTGTCTTAAGCGCTTTCAGTACTTTCTCAAAAGTACCTTCAGTATACCGACCGGGTGTTGGAGGACGAGTAGAAACTCTAGTTCCAACTAGGGTGTCAGCGACCACGACAACCTCGTTCATAATGTAATCTTCGGGCATACCGATCAGGTGTACGTTACATAAGATAGAAGGAATAAATAACTTAAATCTAAGATCTTAGGTTAAGGTAATTAGATATATATATAATTAGTATTAGCAACCGCGATATTCTGTATCAATCTCAAAACATAAGTAATAACGTAATAGATAACCTAAATCCTAAAGGATAATAGTCCGAAAAGAAAACGGAGCAAATTATCGGAACCGAAATAGAGCGGCACTGGACGAGCTAAAATCATGGGCCAATATAGAAAAGGCACGGAGTGATAAATTATGCACTTTATACTTAACCGTTTTATATATTAGTGTTGTACTGGGGCAAGAATTTTACCGGGGCCGGGACCGGGGCTAGACGCAAAGTACTATGTGTTCGACTTTCCAGCACATATAGAGCATACATATATGCAACATATACATACATGCCGATAGGGGGTTGGAGGGAGTAAAATCCTCCCTGGGAATCCGGACCTCCAGGAAGTGAGACGAATTCATAGGCGAAAACATTTGTTAACTATATACAGGTTTGTTAAATTTCGGCTTCGACTAATCGAATATTTCTCTGACCCTTAACGCTGCTATTGTTGCAGTTGAAGAGATAATTTCACTGCCACCATTATGTATCATAGTTCAAGTTCCAACCATATGACAAGGAATAAAACATCCCTGATCAAAAATATTTTTGTAATAAGCAAAATCATATTCAAATTTTGTCCGTATACGTAATAATCTCGTTGAAATATCAAAAACTCAACACAAATCGTTTGTAACATTTTAGCTTATTAGCTTAATAAACTGTACGTTCTGAGCTAAAGTTCACAGTTTCAGGAAGGTGATGTGGAATTTTCACTGTCCTAGTTAGTAGCTAGCATTATATCTTCAGCTAAAGCTCCGGATTGTTTTGTTAACTGTTTTACTAATTTGGTACACCTAAATTATACCTCTACCGGGCGCCGGGGCTTAGCCCTGGTACATCCCTATTATATATACAAAATAAATATTCCTCTGAGCGTCGGTGGTGCCCAGTTCTTGAAATGTGAGTGCTTAGCGCTAGGCACGCCGCCGCATAAGACACAGGTCGCGCCCCAAAAGAACACGTGATTTTTACCGATAGCTGTTATAAAAAGTATACTTCCACCCTACTTTCTACAAAAGTGCATCAAACATAGACTATAAGAGGGTTTCATAAAAATTATACGGCATGTCAGGCTACATGTCTTATTAAGAAACGATGCCAGGCCTGCCACTAAGGGATAGAAATAATGCCAGCGCTGACAATGAGCACCCTATTTCCCTAGCTGTATTACGCAGTAACGCACAGCTTAACGACACAAAACAGTGTACGACTAATGCACTATGTTTCCGAGAACTACCTATTTGATGTACTCTGCAGTGGCACGTCTATCGTACTTTTATTTATTCTGTAGTTTTTGAAGGTTCAATTATAAGAGCAAGTAGGCCGGCTTAGTTGGGAGCTGTGGATTACCTCCTGGAATCTTTGCAAATCTTTATAGCTTCTAAATTACCGATAGTTCACAATTCCCTGGTTAGTATTTTACTGTTATGTTTATAATTCACTGACGAAATTTGATAATAAAATAAATTAAAATGTAATAACGAAGTTTCGCCTGGGCAGTCCACGCCAATAACATCTTGTAGGGCGGTGACGTCTTATTTGCTCGTACCACGATTTACAATTGAACCCGGTCTGGACCCCATACGGTACTCTCATAAGATGTATATATTACTTTCGCTACCAGCTGCCTTGCATTCTAAGCTTTGCCATACTAAGGAAACTGTTAGCGTTGTCACAGACAACTTTGAATGCAATTGATTAAAATCAGTAGGTATAGTTAGATTATTAATATATTTATTAAGTAAATATTAGGTAATAATATAATTATAAAGATATTTTATTTTAAAGGGTCCAGCACCAAATAATAGTTCTAGTTTAGATGACCTTTGGTTTGATACATTGGTCTGATCTAAATAGTGCCTAAATCATTTTGAGCTGCTTTATTAGATGTCACCGTTTAAAATATACTGGTGAGTAACATTGTTGCGACCAAAAATGTATGCAAGTAGACTTCTGCGCACTAAAGGACAGTGACCACATTTTCGCCCAAGCATTGAAGGAGTCAATGTCTCTTTGAAGATCCTCGACATGGAAAACAGTTAAAGATGGATGAGCATGGATACGACGGAAAACTTTGGGCAAACTTCAGCCGGGAGCTGGATGCCCAGTTATCGACACCATTGAAATATATCGAGAATAATATCGGACCTAAAACTGTATATATGCATGTATATATCTGGCCTGTCCACAGTGGGGGCGGGGGACACCCCATTTTCCAAATCCTCCCATTTTCGTGAGATTTTCCCCCATATCCGTCCCCCCATTCAGCCGAACCCCCATGTTCAACTAATTCCAAAAAATTTTTATGTCTGAAAATTTTTGTTTTTTGTTTGCAAATTGTTTTTTAAATACCACTATTTATAATGCTAAAATATAGTTTTTAGCTTGAAAATGCTGTCACGGTTGAAAATGGATGAAAATATGGAAATAGTTAGTATTTTAAGGAAAATTTATCTCCCCACTTTTAATTTTCTTCCGAGAATGAACATGGGGTCTCTGAAGTTCCCACACTTCGGAGAGCTGTGGATAGGTCAGTATAAAGTAATATAGGAAAGGTCTTATCTCTATGTATATAAATCCTTGTGAATTCCTTTTATACTTATAAAATAAAATACTATATATAGTGATTATTAATTTTTATATCTTAATTAAGTAAAGCTTAGGTAATGATCATAGTTATATAAATTATAAAATTTAAAATTTACAAATTTTAAGGGATTAAACTTGGGGGAAGATGTTAACTAATTATCGTCTGTCGTTAGTGTATGAAATAGTACCATGTATGCTTTGCTGTATCTATCTAAACACTCCATAAAATTGTTGTAGGATAGGATAAGCAATCGAATTACTCCGTATTGCTCGCGTAACCTTTGCGATCGCAGTATATGCACCCTAATCTAGTATATATGTATTTACTTGTGCTGCCACTTATGTTTGTCGATTAATTTCCGTCAGCGTTAAGCTTACCCTAACAGGTGAAATGACGGCATTATAGAGCCATCAGTTAGACTCTGGCGCCTTGTTAGCTATTTCTTAGAGCGTTTGCACGTTTTTTGATTTTTGGTAAGGTATTTGCAGAGCATGGATATGTCCTCTATTTCCAAAACTGTCCTCTATTGTCCTTTATTTTGAAATTTGTCCTCTATTTCCTCTTTTTTAGCCTGACAAAGAAAATGTCTTTGAACCCAAAAAATCCAGAACATAACTAGGTAAAATTCAGAAATTACTTGTCCTGTAACATTGCCTGTTGGGATCAAAGCCCGGGACCAAACAGAAAATTAGTATTTTCTCACTGGTCGGCCCCGGTCGGGCTAAAAATTTTAGGGAAACCAAAAGTAATACGGCATGTTTTGACAGCTCGTGACTTCAAGATGCACCAGTATAAAATATCATATAGTATAAAATATTATTTATAATCCGCAAACTTATAGAAAAATAATTCGTTCCAAAAGCTTCGAGAAGATGGCCGCTTCTTCATTCCTTATGGGATCGCTCCTGTATATGTCCTCTATTTTCACTTTTGTGTCCTCTTTGTTCTTGCAGACCCAGTTCATGCAATGTATTTGCAGTCGTTACTTAAATATTCTTATAGTGTACGCGGAATTTTTTTGGTCTAGATTACAGCTCTATACGTTCGATTAGGAAGTCTATGACACATGGTTTGGCTGGACCCGTTTTACAATCAGTGATGTTATTGAATGGATTACCATATCATGTTAACATGTATATATCGAATGTGTATGTAACAGATTCTCTTGTTAATAAATAATTGTTGAAAATCCAACGTGTTCAAAGCGCTGATTGATGATATATGCAGCGATACCTATTATAGGGTTTGAAATGTCGCCCCATAATGAAGTGCTTTCAAGCTTGGCGTCAGAGGTTACAAGCATCAGCGTGTTTCTTTGGCAAGTCAATGGGTACGAATGCATTAGTAAAATTTGTGCGTTAGAGTTCCAAAAGTCCAACGTCGTCAATCAAAATTCGTTTAACCATCCACTGAATGTCGTAGCTGATCTGAGCGCAACGATCCGCCGTTAAGTGTTACAAATTGTAAAACCCTGGTGGGGGCCAGTGTGGCTATAAGCTAATTAATAAAATCGTATTCCAATAAACCCCAACGATTATTTGAGCAGCAATCGATTAAACTTCCAGATAGATAGTAATAGGGAATAGCGGCATGGCCTCCTTGGCCTGTGAGCAGGTGACGGAACCAACCTCCCTGGACGCTTCAAAGGTACTGCCATGTAGAGAGGGTGCGAAATCAATATTGTGGGATACGAAAACGCCCCGTGAAGCACCCCTGCTGCTTGCAAAGCTCGCTGGCTTCTTGGATTTGACCGCAGAATATGGTCCAAAATCGATTTAGGTCCGCCGTTGAGGTTGCGATAGTTGGAGTCATACGGAACTGTTTTTAGAAGGTGCATAGTGCAGTAACGTCCCGAGAATTACATATACTTGTTGATTATTACGTTAGTTATTTGTCCAGGATAGAAAACTCCTCGAATGCTACTTACCGAATGTAATTATTAGATTTTTTGAATACTGCTATGACTTGAATCGGTATCATCCGAGTAATCTTCGATCGATACTTCCTGATTTGCGGAACAAATTTGCAAGAATTTCAAAAGTAGCTATTCAGTTACAATCCATCCAAAAATTGTGTTCAGTGTGTACTATGGTATGCCTTTTTCTCGAAGATGTTTTTTAAATTGATACACGCACTGAACAGCTTGTCGTTTTCTGCATCTTTATTCACCATCACTCTTTGGGGGAACATTTTCTTAGCCGCTGTGGTCGTGATGCATTTGTTATATATATGTATTTTCAGATATCGACATCGGCATGTTATTGCATGTTTTTACCTTACAACGAATGCCTGTATAATTTAGGAACCACCGTTGAATACGATGGTTTGGTTAGCATCGATTATTGTTATATTTTAGGTTTTCAGTAATCTCTAGGGGTTCAGGGTTGGCGAATCTTATTTCCAGAATATATATAGTCTAGTAAGTTATTTGGGCAGCGAGGGAAGCACACATGCATTTATTTGTATAAGCACGGATAAATTTTACAATGTCTGTCCGTCTGGCTAGTTTTTCAAAATATCTCAGAGACGAGTGAAGATATTCGCATGCGGTCCTTTTCTTATATTATAGTGTAACCCATATAGGTTACTGGAACCCAGGGATGGGGTATGGTGGGTGTCTTTTAAACAGGTTACTCACTCAATTTTTGTAACCGAGGGAAAATTGCGTTTTAGTTATTATCTCAGAACTCAGGCCTAGTATCAAAACATGTTGCTTATATATATATATATATTATTTTATGTTCAACTTGATGAGATTTACAACTTTGTTGACCAACACTTTTTGTCAGGCTCGCGGATAAGGAGATAATTGCAAAAATGGAGTCCCAAAGGGACCTGTTTTAACTCTTTATGTGTCATATTTTTAAATAGTCGTTAATTAGCATTATATCGTCACTACGTATATATAACTGTTTCGGGGTCACTGAAAATGATGGAGTGATTTATTTGAACAGATCTGTGACCAGTGTTCCCTTTTTGGAACGGTAATACATCCTCTGGGACCCCATGCACTATGCATTATTCCGTTATTTTAAATGTAATGTTATATTTTATTGCATCTATTGTTATTAAGCTTTTTGATGTTGAAAACGAGGGATTGATATATTTGAACGTATCTGTGATGAATTTAATGTTTTTACAATGTAGCTATATCCTTAGGGACCCCCTTGAATTTAATAGTGTATCTATGATGGATATAGACTTTGAAATGGTATTGTATCCCATGAACCCCATTTTAGTCATGTATGATTCTGTGATTTTCAACGTTATAACTGCATGCAAAGGTGATCGAGGATGCTGAAAACGATGAATTGGTTTGACTGTCTTTGTGGCCAGTGTACCCCTTTTGGCATGATGCTGCATGCTATGGGCCCCTTTGTTCTATGCATGATGTTGCGGGTTACATTTTAATGCTATAAATTGTTAAATATGCGAGTCTAAATGTTTTTTATGGCGAATTCACGAGTGCAAAAACGTATCTATGACTAAACATCGCTTTCTCGTGGCGCAATCGTGGCTTGATCCATGTTCTAGTAGTAAGTTGCTTGGTAATGTATTGGTTTTAGAGCTTTTACAATGGTCTATTACAATAGGTTTTCTGGTCTTGATTAGAGTGGCTGTTGTATTATACAGTTCAGTATATATATAACTAAAATATTACAGTGTCAGGAGCTTCAAAGATTTTAGGTTAGCCTAACCGGAATTTGTGAGTATAGCGTGTCATCTACTGGTTGTTTATATTGTTTACAGAGCATTTGGGTCATTTCACGGAACCATGTACTTTTGAAACGCCATTTTTGAAGCCAAAATGAAACGTTTTCGTATGTACAGTGTCTTGACCTCTTCCGACATAAAAACCCTGAATTTTTCGAATATCGATGTGTTCATGCAAAACTAGCTACCTGAAACCTGCTACAGGGATCGCAAAGGGTATATACCCATGGGGGTGAAATTTTAATCCGAAATAAGTCATTATGCTGAGTTTAACGCAGTGACATGTGAACCATGGACTATTTGTATGCAAGTCGGGCCAAAAGGGTCACGGTCAAGCCATTTGGAAGACTTGCGACATAAAATTGGCGCAGCTAGGGCCCTTTTATGGTTAAAAATCGAGCAAGTTAGAACAAGCCTGTCGCAGAAGTTTTTCTAGCGCAACGGAGACAGTACCTATATATAGATACCATTTTACACAAACCAACCATGAGTGGGGGTTGTCCGACAAAAAATTTCAGGCAGATCCTTAGGCCTTGAAAAATTGGCACCCCGATGGGGGGTTACACCACAGGTCGGGGGTGGGCTACACCTCAGTTCCGGGGGCTACACCTTCCTACAACATACATTGCGTGAAACTTTGGCTACTTCTAGAGATTGTAGATTTATTTCAACACGCCGCTGCTGTAAAACAAACACAATTGACGTATGATTAGCTTACATTTAGGTGATACCAAGGACAATGCGAAGAATAAATGTGCGGGCACGCAGAAGGGTTCCTTAGCTACCCAGTTAACAGCGCGGCCCCATATCATGGTGCAATGATGATGAACTTATATACTAATATTGGTTTTGCCACATCCGGTTTCTCTTAAATTTCTTGCGGTCGGCGGGTGGGCGATACACGTCAGGTCGGGGGGCTACATTTTCGTTAAAAATTTTTAATACATGGGTCGATTCTAGTGGGGCGTTACTATGTTTCTATCCTGCCTATTGTAACACTGTATGCTAAATTTGGCTTTTTTAAATTTAATTTTCGGCAGGTCGGGGGGGGCTACATTTTGCATACCCAATTTTTGGCACTTTATGACCTTCGACCTCATAATCAAACAACACATGGACAAACGTTGATATTCTTTTTTTCAATAACACCTGTACTGATTACGATTACAGTTATATAGCATTTTTGGCGCTAGTATACTGTGACGTTATTTACCAGCGTTTGCAAGCTGTCAGATTCGACCTTGGTCGGGGGGCTACATGTCACGAAAAAATTGTCGGTAGCTTGACGTCAGCTTCAGTGGCGATGCTTACGCACAAGTTTTTGCAGAAAAACTAGCAAATACCAAAGGATCACACTGAAATGATAAACATATATGTATCAAGTGCTGGCGATTCGGCGAACGTTTATAGTGGGACATGTGTTTTTGGCTTCATTTGGTCAACCCGGTTTGGAGGCCACTGGCTCCTGCTATGTTAGGGTTATAGAGGTCCACCATACCTCATTATGACCGTCGGACATGCTATTACTACATCTCACAGCGACATTAAATTTCCTC